>JAHWXV010467605.1:0-15334 GCA_024586415.1 Phrixothrix hirtus | reverse complement strand
CTCCAAAGAGCTAGCGGCCATCAGTACCGCTGTTGGGCGTAACGCCTAACGCGCCCGTGACAGCCTGACAAGTGACATTTTAATTCTCCCATCGTCCAGATTGAGACCGTTATCTTACTATCAGCACTGATAATGTGCTTGTCATTTTAGATACTGTGACTAAGGATGTTGCTAAAAAATATAGAGATGGCTTAAACAGCGGTCGTAATTAGGTTTATTGAAAATACGAGTCTTCGTTGCTTCTCCAATTTTTAAAAGCAAAGGGCGTCAGCTATGGGCCTTTTGTTATACAGAATTGCTTTGATATATTTTCACCTTTGTCCCGAACGTTCGGGATTTTTCAATTTTAATTATACTTTTTTTGCCATATCTGAACTTATGTGTAGATTCCTTAATGATATGCATTGTAGTGCCAGAGAAACTATTACCGAGTAAATGTGCGATCGTCAGTTTGCCACGGCTTTGTGAGCGACAAATTCAACCGAGCTACGATTGTCTATAAATGTGGCAAGGGTCCTCAAAAAAGAATTCGGAATTGTTCAGATTATGCTGGTTGCCTGTCTTTTAAAAATGGCTTCCTTTTTTACTACACGTATTAGGGTCAACACCGGATTTTATAGGTTAGAACACTGTATATACACAGAATACAACGATTGAATTTACTTGTGTAGGACGAGTCGTGGAGGTGGATTTTATTCTAGAGGATTAAAGATGTTGCAGGCGTATGCCTTGCGAACATGCGTCAATAGGCGCGAGCGTGATTTCGCTGGCGGCTACCTGAATACAACGGGAACTCCAGTTTGTCTTATGGTAGCTCGGGAAAATAATGCACGTCACAACGTCAATGCGCGCGCAATGTGCGAGGATGGTTCACAAAGTAAGATATACATTGTTTTCACATGAGATTTAAAGACGTGGGAACAGTGATTTTAGTGTGGTATGTAGGTTAAACGAATACTCAAATCAGTCGTTCAAGTGACAGTGACGCATTAAATAATGTAATTATGGCGCATCAACTAAACGGCTAACACACGGAAATTCATCATTCAATTACTGCTGTATATAGAGCAAGCAATTGTGAAAAGGTATCAACAGTTTGACAACGGGCGTACACATGTTGAGGATCCCGACTGATCAGGAAGGTCTTCAACGTCAATAACTGATTCCGCTTGACGTGATAGTGCGAAATAACCGAAGGCCGACTTTTGTGAAATTGCACGAGAACCGAACATTTCTTTCGGCAGTATGCATGGTAACATTAGTGACCATCTGGCGAAAAGTGTGTGCGCGATGGGTTTCCAGGTCATTGACAGAAGCCCATAAAGATGTACGATTTGTATCCTGTTTGAATTTTCTGCAACATTACTCTGCCGAAGGAAATCAATTTCTCAGGATGATCATCAACGCTGATGAGACTTTGGTGCACCATTTCACCCCTGAATCCAAGCGGTCACTCATGGAATGGAAACACATCTTCACCTGTTCAGAAGTTTAAGGCTGCATCATCTGCAAGGAAAATGATCCTGACAGCCTTCTTCGTGAGTGAGGGCAGTCTGTATGCGAAATTCATGCCAAATACTTCAAGTCAATGCAAATGCATACCGTGAAACGTTGAAGTCTTTTCGGAAAGCTATTAAAGACGACACGTGGAAAGCGCATCGATGACATTGTGTTCCTGCATGACAACGCGACTCCACACCCTCCGCATAGCTCCGATTTTGCGCCATATAACTTCTACTTGTTTGGTAAACTGAAAGAACACCTGGTTGAGAAATACTTTACCGACGATGATGCAGTGAAAACAACCAAGGAGGAGCATTCTATCGTCAGGAGATTGCATGTTCGGTTTCACGCGCTGAGAGGTGCCTGGAGAGACTTGGTAACTATGTAGAAAAGTAACCCTGTATTGTTCATTCCCATTTGAGTGTTTTTCTGAATAAAACGATGTTTATCACAATGATCGTGCGTTATTTATTTTTTGAATCCCCCTCAGGGGGGACTTCGTTAGATTTTGACGCGTGCTAAATGGATTTCTTGGTAATTTGCTTGTTTCCGTGCAAAACGTTGGATCATCACTGCTCAAATTCAACTTTTCGCAATTAGCATATTCCGTCACCCAAGCTGATTTGGCCAGCTTGTTTACATACCTATTCAATTTTTCGCAAAGATACTCGTAATCTTTTGTTACGCGTCAAAACTCGGAACAGTTTCTAACATCGTGCGAACCCCTTATTCATTGTGCGATTTCCTTGCTCCATGATGTCACCCGCTGCTTTCGTTATTGTTCGGTTAAACTCGGTTACATTAGCGAGCGCGTTGATTTATAACTCGTAAAAGCACTTTCAGGCTGTTGCACAAGTTGCACTATATTTAAGCGAGGAATGTGCATTCGGCGATACATTAAAGTCATCGGTGATCATCGGCACAGACGATGCGAGCCGATTGTTTCAAGCGACTTCGAGATTCCCACAGCTTTCATGTTACAAATTAAAAACTTGATTTGTTCAAGATGGTTAAAGGGCGTTCGCGTTATTTTAGGGCTTAATTTATAGCAACCAGCTATTGAACGGACTGGATTGATCACTGTTTACTTGTAGAATTTATTTCTATGAGTGGATCGCATCAAATGATTTGCAAAAATGACGTAAATATTGTGTCTAACTTACGAGCAATCAGAATCTTATACTAAAAACTTTCTTCTCTTTCCTCGTACAAATTTATGTAATCACGTAATTCAAATATTTTAAAATGATAAAACGCTATTTATGACTCTACATATTATTGTTCGTCAAGATAATTTTTTTATAGTTATCTGAATGCTATTACAACGTTCGTAATCCAAATAAATGAGTCTCGGTTAAAATAATTTTAGGTTAAATTATGTATTTGTTTTTTAGTATCGGTTCCGACCTTGTTGAATTTCGCACTTCATTTATTCGATATTTATGGTTCTCTCGTGTTGTTTTTCCCATGGTGGAGGATAGTTGTGCGATTACGTCACAATTTTAAGTTTACTTATAAAAGTAGAATGATTCATTGCTATGTTTGAGTAAACGATGTGTTCGAAATAAATGTTGTAAACATTGTTTTTCTGCACAAAAATCACAGGTAAGAGTTGTGCATTACCTAAATAAAAAGTTTTTGATCGATCTTGAAAGTGGACGACATCTATTGGTCTTTCGAGCCGGATGCTCCCGTCAAGAATTTAAACATACAGAAATTTGGCAAAGAACGTTGACTTGTTTTAAACTACTTTGCTTACATTAGGAACGCCAATTGAAATTAGTACAGGAAGTTTCCGCACTTTGAAGTTATATTTAAATCGAAATCGGAATGCGCGAATTATTTTTGATTTATCCTGTTTTAATCAACAAATGCAATTATTTTTGCTAATTGTAAGCTATCACTTGCAAATTATTTGGCTCGTATGTGATAATTGGTTTTTTAATTGTCGCTTTGCACTTTGACTAAGACTAATTGAAGGTGCTAATAAATATTTAATATATTTTCAGAGGTGTGCAGTGGCGAAACAATTCCCGAGGTAGAAATAATTAGTCTACTGGAGGAACAAATACCTAAGTATAAACTTAGAGCAGACACACTAACAAAATTTGGAGGTAAGTGAATTTTGTTGTGACTAAATAAGATAGGTAATTGACCTTCAATTTTAGGATACGAAAACCAAGATTGGTTTATACCAAGTCCTGCATTACAAGTCGACGAAGCCGACCTCAAACTTTCCCCGGATCAAATCCGGGAAACTCTTAACTATTTCCGTGAGTATTAGGAACATGAGCCTACCTTAAGGTTTGTGGCATGAAATAAACTAAAATAAATGTCATTCATTCAGTGTCTTCCAAGTTATTTATAGCAGTAGACTCGTACAGCTGCTATTTAGCACATGCTCTTCATGCATATAACTTTAAGTGTTTAATGTTATCCTAAATAATCTAATCTATTAATAAAAAGTGATATTTTATTAGTGTAAGTCATTCTATTTATTCTGATGTTTGTGTTTCAGTTTTATGCAGTAATCGTGTGAGCCAAATGACCAAGACCTACGATGACATAGAAGCAGTTACTAGGCTTCTGGAAGAAGTTAGTAGTCTTTTTTATATATATAATTTACGGTTCGAGTAAAATGCAATTTAGTTTAATTCTGTGTTTAACACAGACAATTACCTAAATTAGTATAATTTCTTGCTATTAATGTATAATTTTCTAAGTAGAAAATGACTATCATTTTATATACTTAATACAGTCGCCCAGATGTTTTTAACAATTTGACTGCAGACTGTGTATAATAATTTTTTAAAACACAACTGTGCCTGCCATTATATTTTTTTTCCATAAGTTAGTATTATTTTTTGCTATAACGATCTGGCTAGGTTCAAGTGCGTTGTGCATAAATTATGCGTAATATTTCATTTATTAACATATGTTTTAATATGTTTATTTAAGCATCTAGCTGCTAAGTAGGAGGCTGTTTTATTATGTAAATGACCATGCACAGATCACTGCAGAAAAAACTACCGCATCATTATACTTGAGATAACATTGCTGAAGTTTTATTTTATTCATAAAATATGAGGATGCTTTAAAAGTTAGCAGAATGGAGATGCAAAAAATAATTTATCATTTTTGAAATAGCAGTATTTTTCAATGTTATTGTTTTGGCAAGTTCGGTTAAAAAATCGATACTCAGGTCTATTAGACTCATTGTATCTACTGTCCGTGGAGCTATCCTTGAAGTTCTGAGCTTTTCAGAAATCTTAGTGTCTTAGGTAGGGAAGAGTTCCAGGAATTGAGATTCAACTTTTCATCATCCTCGCCACATTTCCTACAGATGATCTTGGTGGATTCTGATTGTGGTTGTTTGTTGAATCTATGTCCCGTTAGGAGGCCAATGTATGCTCGGATTTCAGATTCTTTTAGTACATTTACTATTTCATTACCTTCAAACTTTCTACAATGAATTTAATTACGCCATGATGTTTCAAATTTTCCATTTTAAAATAATGCACCTTCATGTCAACCTCAAATAATTTGTAAACAAAAATAAATTGACAGATTGAATTGTAACTTTGCATGTACTTATATATGAGTCGATCCCTATGTTCCACCTCTGATTTATTTCCCATCAAGCTGAAACTTTAAAACTATATTTAATTTGCAAGTCTCAACACACCGGTCAAGTGTGCCCTCAGTGTCGAAATGAATGCCATCAAGCAAAGGTGTGTGATAAAATATTTGCTTTTGATGGATTTCAACCTAGATAAGTACATTTTGATCGGTACGTGACGGATACAACCTGGGTGCATCTCTTTGATTCAAAAACAAAATTGTAGAGTAAGGAATGAAAACATAAGTTCCCCATCTCTGCCAATTCAGAGTTGTTGCATCTGCTGACAAAGTTATGGCTTCAGTATTCTGAGATTCCCAAAGAGTATTGCTTGTTAACTACTTCAAAAAAGGAACTACTATTACAGGCTTCGACTGTGCACAACTAATAGCCAAATTGCATGAAGCTATAAAAGAAAAAGGGTGCTGGTGTGTAAGTTGCTGGTTGTAATGACTGATTTAAAATCATGAACTACCCGCTTTATTCTCCAGGTTTGATCCCAAGCGACTAACGTCTATGTCCAAAACTTGAAGAAAATCCTTAAGAATGAAATTTTTGCCAATGATGAACTCATATGTGGCATAAATTGGTAGTTTGACAAGGTTACAGAAAATTTCTTTCAGGAGGTGGCCGTGATATGAGCATCAATGAAAAAAATGTGTCCAACTTAACAGTGATTGTTGAAAAATAAAGTTTTTAAATTTGATTGTGATTATTATGAGTAGGTCAGAGGTGAATCATAGGGATCAACCCTTGTATGATAAGTGAAATTATATTATTAACTAAAATTTGTAGCTTTGCTATTGAATAATAGATGGTACTCTAGCATTAGGCCTGCGTATTAGTATGTTTGCCTCAAAATGGCAGTTTAATGTATTTTGTAATGTGTAAACAGAATTGTATTTGTATGTTAAAATGCCCGAAGTTGCATCAAAGCATGTCAGTAGACTGGCTAGAAGATAAATTCGATTAAATTTTATAATAACTTACCTCAAACAACCTTATTGAGGAATAAGTGGTGCGTTCAAAAATTTCCTGAACAGTAATTATTGTTCATAAACAATACTAGATTTATATTAATTGATGTGGGTGTAAACGTGTTCACCACAATGCTGCGTGATACTTACAATGAAATTGTCAGTTTGAAATTTGTCAGGTTTTCGCCGGTCTTCGCTTAATAAACAATTTTTTTAAAATTTACTGCCATGTGTTCTCTACTAATGATGTGGTTGGCTGGATGAGGGAGAATAAACAAACAAGAATGAAAAGAAAAACACTTAAAAATGAAGTAGAGAGGTTGTTCTGGTAGTGCTCAGTTCGGATAAAAATGCGAGAGGGAAGCTTATCTATTCCCCATAAAGTTTGGAAAATTGTGTAAGAAAATCACGTTGGCAGTTCATTATGATTTCCACTTTATTGGATGTCAAAGGTTTAGTTAGTGATACCGCATCACGAGACCCCGCGTTTTGGACAGTTAAAAACATGCGCAGGTTGTGCATATTCATATCAATCGTACAAGTGATGCCCTTTTCTTTTGAAGTGTCAGGGTGGTATTAAAGGTTTTCCGCCGCATAGTGTCGGATCACCTTGCCGGAAAAATTGATTTGTGACTCTGAGAATCTACCTACTTTGTCCACTCCGATTACAGCTTCTTTGGGCACCCGAGGTCCTCCTGTTGGTGCAGGAATCTTAAAAATGGACTAATGATAGACGATTTTGATGGTTGGAAATCAAACAACCTGGTAAAGTGACATCTAAAACTAAGGTACCCCCTTTTATCGCATTGTTTTTGTGCTTAACTATTTTTTTACCTACAAATTGCGTTATTGTAATGTCAATGTACATATTTATATATTGGCAAGAATCCAAATTAATTTGTAGTCCCGGCTGCCAATTATCGTAGAGGCCAGCCTAAACTTCCCATTGTGATAGGAACCGTTTAATGCATACCTCCTGTCCAGCTTAAGAATGCACATCTGTGTTGACTGTAATTAATTATATTTAAATCTTACTTGTATAGTAGCTTGATTAGTTTTCCCTTGTTCCTCTTGAATCAGGCCACATTCAGGACGTAAACCATTAAATCCTACTGTTTTGTGTGTATTATATAAACCATTTTCTTTAATAATAGATACATAATACTGACCAAATAGACTTTCGTTTTGAACCTAGAATAAGTTACCAGTGATTACCTTATATTTCAGGGGTTATGTGTTAGATCTAGTACCCCTTTTTTAGCCACAATCTTAATTTATAATATTATTCAAGTCCCTGATATGCGGCAACCCCGGGACAACCCAACTATAGTCACAGAACCGCTTTTCCCTATTCCAAGGAACAGTTCCATTCAGTGAATGGCCCATCTGGAGCAGTGGCGCCCCTTCTTTATATCTAGTCTTTGTACATTGTTTTAGCATATCCCTTATGGCACGGACAAACTGGTGTAATTCCTCCGGAATCCTCCTTACTCCGCAGAGCTAGCGGGTCATCAGCCTCGTTGCAGTGCGTAACACTAAACATGCCCATGGCAAATTATTGTTGCTTTTGTCAACATGGATTCAGCAAAATTTGACTTGCACTAATATTAAATTCTTAGATTAGATTGGGAAACCAAGTAAAGCAATGGCTACCAAAAGGCTCAAATGCTTCTACAAAGGTTAAAGAAGAAATATCAGCTATATTTATAGATTTTCTTAAAGATCATAGAATAATAACTTCTTCTACTACGATAATGTGCCAACTCATTCTGCATATTCTACCAGAGCAGCATTGCATGAATACCAATGGGAGATCTACTGCATTTTGCTATGGTCCAGATTTAGTTTCATCAGATTTTTTTTACATGTAGGGTATCTCGAAAATACCTCGTATAAAGTATGATTTTTGCAAAATATATTTTGCAATTTAAACCAAAAATTATTGTTGAGAAATAGGAACAAATTGAAAACAAACGAAAAGAATGTTAGTATATGCAAATATCAAGTTCAAGGAGAAAACTGTGTTGCGTATAATTGTCTTATTGGACGAATATTATGATTATACTCCCCATACATTAAAATGTAAACATTTTTAATAATTTTAAGAACATGTCTTATAAGCGCAAACATTTGAGATGGACTAAAGCTTATCCTGTATTGCTGTGATATCAACCTTGGATTATTCTTTGACACGTTGCATCAACACTACTGTGATAAGTTTACAGGTCAGATTCGAAATTGTAATTATTAATTATAAATTTATAAGAAAATTTTGTTATATAGTTCATTAACAATTGTATACAGTTTTCGTAATATGCTTATTTTTGAAACACCCTGTATATTACCACTACATTGTAATTGTGATTGTAGAAAATTTTGCTGTTTTTTTGTCTATTAATTTGTCATTTCAATAAGGTTAGTTCAATTTGTCAGGTTTTGTTGGCGCTCTTCGCCTGATTAACAATTTTTTTAAATTTGCCGCTATGTGTTCCCTAGTAACGATGTGGTTGACTGAATGAGGAATAACAAAATAAATGAATAAACACTTGAAAATTAATTAAGTAAGTAGAAAGGTTTGTTTTGGTGGTGCTCGGTTCGGATAAAAACGCGAGAGGCGAGCTTTTCTATTCCCTATAATGTTTGGAAAATTGTGTAAGTAAATCACGTTGATAGTTCTATATGATTTCCACAATATTGGATGCCAAAGGTTTAATTAGTGATACCGCATTGCGAGACCCACATGTTTTTGATAGTTAGAAATATGCGCAGGTTGTGCATATTCATATCAATTGTACAAGTGATTTTCTTTTCTTTTGAAGTATCTGGGTGGTGTTAAAGGTTTCCGCATATAGTGTCAGATCATCTTGCCGGAGAAATTGATTAGCGACTCTGGGAATCTACCTGTTTTGTCCACTCGGTTACAACTTCTTTGGGCCCCCAAAGTCGTCCTGTTGGTGTAGGAATCCTAAAATTGGAATCACGATGGACGATTTTGGTGGTTGGAAATCAAACAACCGTAGGAAGTGACAACTAAAATTAAGCTACCCCTTTTTATCGCATTGTTATTGTGCTTCGATATCATTTGCCTAGAACTGGCGTTATTGTAATGTCAACGTATATATATTATCAGCTAGAACCCAAATTAACTTATAGTCCTGGCTGCCGACTATCGTAGATGCCAGCCTAAACTTCCCATTGTGAGAGAACCGGTTAATGCATACCTCCTGTCCATTTTAAGGATGCATTTCTGCATTGACTGTAATTAATATATTTAAACCTTACTTGCAGTATAGGAGCTTGATTAATTTTCCTCATTCCTCTTGAATTAGGCCACATTTAAGAGGCGAGGAAATTTATCTATAAACATTTATATCCTACTGTTTTGTGTGTATTATATAAACCATTTTCTTTAGTAATAGATACATAATACTGATCAAATAGACTTTCATTTTGAATCTAGGATAAGTTACCAGTGATTACCTTGTATTCCAGGGGTTATGTGTTAGATCTGGTACCCTCTTTTTTAGCTATGATCTTAATTTATAATATTATTCAAGTCCCTGATAAGTGGCAACCCCGGGACAAATCAACAAAAGCCATGGAACCGTTTTTCCCTATTCCGAGGAACAGTTCCATTCAATAAACGGCCCACCAGAAGCAATGGTGCCTCTTCTTTACATCAAGACTTTGTATGTTGTTTTAGCATATCCGTTAAGGCACGGACGAGCTGGTGTAATTCCTCGGAAATCCTCCTTACTCTGCAGAGCTAGCAAGTTATCAACCTCATTGCAATGCATAACGCTAAACGGACCCGTGACAAATTTGGACATCGAAGTGTAATAAAATGCTAACTTTCGATGGTCATAGCCTGAAAATTGTGTGTGAAAGAATGTTAGCAGTGTGTGATGTGAATGGACCAAGCTTATGTCAAATGAAATACTGATTAAAGCAATCCCATTGGGAGTTGTGAATCACCAGGACAGCCAAAGACTACAACGAATCTTGAAATATACAGAAAGGTTCTGGCATTGAGAACATTCCAATTGGGCATCCTACACATTTTCCATGAAAATCTTGGAATGAGCAAAGTGTCAGATGGGTTTCAAAATTTGATTCCTGGATTATTGTCAAGAGATTTTTTCGTGGAGTTTGAATTTACTGAAAAAAGGTCCAGATATGCTGTTAAACATCGTGACAGGAGGTGAAAACCGAAACAGAAATCAACGCAGTTAGTCCATAGGGGTTCACCATCTTTAAAAAATGTTAACACAAACATCTGCAAGCGAGCTTATGGTGATGGTTTTTTGTGACCACCAAGGAATTCTTTTAATTGATTACTTGGAGAAATCTCATATTTCTTATTCTATCTATCCTTAAAGAAACCATTAGGTCATCGCATGTAATGCCGGTTTTAGAGGCATTTTGTTTGAAAAATTATATATTTTTATTTTAATCCAAAAATATTTCCTGTTATAACTTCTTCCAATCTTAATCTTAATTTTGCAATTTCCTGGCAGTAGAGTCTGTGTTTTAAACTAAAGAATAAATCAACCTCTCTTTGTACATAATCCTTTATATTCATCTGTTTTCCATTGAGATGATTTTGAAAATTGCAAAATGTGGGGGTGATAATCTGACAGCCAGGTTAGGAGAATGAACAGAATGTGCCGTAACTTCTTATTAGAACCATCTTGGCTTTTAAAGTGTTTTTCATGCAGTATAGGGCCTGGTGTTGTGAAGGAGCAATGCATCCTTTCTGTTGAACAATTCTGGTTCAGTGTTGACAATATAAGTCCTTCATAATGGTTTAGTCGACAGATATAGCTTGTAATGGATAACTCCATCCATATTCCACCAAACAGACAGTATAATCTTTCTTAGATAAAATTCTCCCTCTGGTAGTGGAGTTGGTGTCTCATTGGGGCTAAGCCATTAAGTTTGATGCTAACATCTGTAACAATTTGATTTTTGTAATCTACAGAGGTACAAAATTAAAAACTGAATGTGTTTTTATGCTCATACGAGGGGCACTATTTATATTGTGAACCTTGGCAACACTGCATGGTTAAGATGCGATTTAACATTTCTAATGGAAAGTTTGAGATTTTTGAACATAATCTTATTGAGAACAGTTTGACATTAATGGTGTTTATAGTGACTTGAAAATTGTGCCTCAATGTAAAAATAGAATTAACTCTTGAAAATTTTTGTGCAATGATTTATTATGACTTTCAACGTGGATTATCTAGACAAGAGTGCATCGATCAACTTACTTTTATTTTGGCAATGAAGCCCCATCCTTTGTCACTGTGAAACGTTCATATAATGAGTTTAATCGTGGCCGCCATTCATTCACTAACAAAAGTCGTGAAGATTATCCAAAATCAGTTGTTGTGCCAGAAAACATTGATGCTGTTCAAAAACTGATTATGCAAGATCGTCATGTGACATACTGTGAGATTGTTCATTAGTTCAACCAGCATATATAAAATATTACATGAACATTTAGCCGTGAAAAAAGGTTTGTTCTCGTTGGATACCACAATTTGAAAACATCTAAAGATGGTTGCATTGATTGGTGTAAGCAAATGCTTATCAAATACAGTGGCGGTGCTTCAAAAGACATACAATATTGTAACAGGTGATGAATCATGGATATATGCGTATGAGCCGGAAAGTAAACAGCAGTCAACTGTATGGATGTTTCAAGATGAACCAAACCCAACAAAAGTTGTTTGCACTCGAAGGACTTCGAATCAAATGTTGCTTGTTTTTTTTGGAAAAACTGGTCATGTGGCAACAGTGCCTTTACAGGAACGTAAAATGGTCATTTCTGAATGGTACATCAACATTCGTTTGCCAGAAGTCTTCAGGGAAATATGGAAAACAAACAAGTGCAGTAGGATCATCCTGCATCATAACAATGAGTACATCTCGTCTAGCAATCGATTATTTAAATACTTAAAAAACCAAATTAATGGGTTGTCCGTCGTACAATCCTGATTTGGCACCCAATGACTTGGTTTTGTTCCCGAACGTCAAGAATAAATTGTGTGGACAACGATTTTCATTATGTTTTGGAGATGTCCCAATAAAATGGCAAAAATGTTTTGAAAATTGGTTCGAAAAGTATATAAATCATTAAGGAGAATATTTTAAAAAACAATAAATCAATTTTCAATAATAAATTACTGTTTCTTTATTATTAGGCTCATAATATAAATAGTGCCCCTCGTACTTAGACTTTGAGAGATCTTGGTTTGCCTGCTTAATTTGGATTTCATTTATAGTTTCATTCTTTGTGCTTCATAGTTTTGATTATGGGCAATTTAAAAGTGAGTGATAATATTTAAATGTCTCACTTTTTGATTTGGTTCAATGACATTTGTAAAATTATAAATGCTTCAGATAATTTGTTTTGTTAAGTGTTCTTTTAAGGACAGTGTAATTTTATTAAATGCAGTTACTCACATATAATGGTTAAATGAGACATTTTATCATGTATGTAGCAATTAAAGTTAATGATAAAATTACACAAAATAATTACAGCTACATTATGTAAGTGTAATTATTGATAATTGGTAAAGTATTTAAATAAATAAAATTTGAAGTTATTTATAGTTTGGTTATGTAAATTTAAGAAACGTAAATCGTTAAATGTAATGTTTAAATGTTACATTTTAATAAAAGAATTACTACTGCATGATAATTTTTATAATAAAAGTAAGTTTTCTCCTACTTTTTAGATTAGTGATATTAAATTTGCATTAAAATGATTTACTTTGCGATCTTCCTGGCGGACATTATAAAGTAAAATGTGAACATTGGACACATTTAGAATATACAAGTGCTATCAAGCAGCTGTGTAGTTGCTACTTTTTATTTGCAGCGAGGGTCTGAAAATGAATAGTGAAATTTGGCTATTGCTGTCAGGCACTGGCAGGTATCATGCCTGCAATTTGCTGCACACATAGGCAGCAACGTAAGTTTAAGTTGAACAGCATTTTAAACAGCAATCGAAGAATCTTTTATACAACAATGCATAGGATACTATGGACAGTTCCAAGAAATTGGCATTGTTTTGAGAAAGTGGCGGTCTGTATACAAAAATTTGTAGAATGTGTGCCCATTTATGATCAAGTGAATTTATGGAGAATTGGGCATTTGCAAACATTATGAAGATGCTCTCGTTGAAGTGTAGATTAATTAAAATATTTTTTTACATTGATATTACCATTCATTTTCATACAAAGATAAGAATACAACTTTAAATTTTCATGAAGCTATATTGAAAATAAATAAATACGAGAATAATTTAAAAAATCCTCGGAATGAAAATGAACGAACATATTTATAATTGTAAAAATTATTTTATTTTTCAACATTATCTTTTAAAACAGTAATACACTTGGTCTAAGTAATTCTATCACTTTGTTGTAATGACCTTTCGGAAGCTCCCCAAAATAGGTGTTCAGTGCGGCAATGACCTTTTTGTTTGTCTTGAAATGCTTTCCAGCCACACATTTTTTTAAATTTGGAAGAAGGTGGAAGTCCGACGTTGCTAAATCTGGATGTTCCAATTCGCCAAATTTAGCTATTGCAATTGCACTTTTGTGAGATGGTGGTACATTGTTCTGATGATAAAGCACTTTCTTTTTGCTTTAACGCTTTATGGCGCAAGGTCGTTAAGTTTGTTAGTTTTATAGATAATAGGTGGTAAATAGAGTATTATTAACGGAAATAATAATTAAAAAAAGTCATTAAAAATTAAGTATTTATTATTCTCAAAAAACTATCTGTTGCATAAATGCAACATTGCATCAATAGTGCTAAACAATTAAAATTAAAGTTAGAAAATATGAAATTTTTTGAAACAGTTATTTTGCTTATTATAACACAAACTAACCCCACATTTTTTGCAGCTTGTTTACGTATATCCACTGCAGCCTGGAAATTTGCACCGCATTCGTTTATCCACCCAAACTGGCCTATGTCCGTATTGGTCCAACCTCACATCTTTCGGAGAAACGTGTTGAGCTGGACCTTTCTTCTTTTTATTTTAAATGAGACATTCAACATCAGTTCTGCACTTTGTGTGGTTGATTGTCTTATATTTGCATAACGTCTCTGCTATAGCTACTCTGAATTCAGCAGCGTTAAAGGTTTTACTGGTACTACCATTTTCAGCATTTATTCTTCGATATAAAAGCCATGTATTACACATAGCCATGTCTAAGAAATGGTTAAAAATTCGTAGATGCCAATGTTTACTACGGAGTTTAATTTTGTAGTGGCCTATAACAGAATCTAAAAGTTCGTTATCACCCATATGTCTATTATATTCTGCTACAGCAAAATGACGTTCAACAGAAATGTATTGCTTTCCAGACCTGTCCCACCTTCTTATTACAGATTTTGGGTGCTTTCCTGTAAAAATGGATGCTAGAGTGATGATTTTCTTATTTATCCAAGTTATCACAGCTACGTCAACTCCATTGCAGTTACCGACCTGTTCTATTGACTTAACCGTGTGGTACTTTTTTAAAAACTTTTTCATCTGGAAGCTTGCAGTGGCAAATACAGTTTTTTTTAAAGCCAAAATGCTGTGACTGGACAAATATTCAATAAGCGGGGTTGAGGTGTAGTAATTATCGAAAAGCAGATGATAGTTCTGATTGGTAGGCACATCGCGGGCAAGGTGAACTACCACATTAGATGATGCCCCTAAGTAAGGTTCGCCGGCTACGCATTTGTTTTCCTGTCCACTAAACACTTCAAATTTATCCATACCCAGATTCACCACACATAACAAAAAGTTTAAATCCCCATTTATGGGGTTTGTCAGGTAAATACTGTTTCAACACACTTCAAGCTTTTGTTGAACACATTTGTTCATCTAAAGACAAATGCGCTTTAAATGGAACATTTTTGAAGTTGTGATTGAGTGCCTCTATCAATGGCCGGATTTTATACAATCGATCAGAATCAACATGGTCATATGGTAACATTTTACTATTGTCGTTGAAGTGTAATAACTGCCTAGGTAATTCGAATTGTTTGGACGGCATTGTCTTTTGTACTGGCGCAAAGCTAATGTTTTCAGACCAATACAATTTTACTCTTGGAATAAGAACTATTGATATTGCTATGGCCAATTTGACCAATTAATTAAATACCCACCAAAATTTCAAAATTACTAGAAAAATCATGTACTAAAAAAATGCAATTTTAAAAT
>JAHWXV010467595.1:0-10031 GCA_024586415.1 Phrixothrix hirtus | reverse complement strand
ATATATATATATATATATATATATATATATATATATATATATATATATATATATATATATATGTTATACGTATATAATTTTTTACCAGCATAATTTTATAACAAAAATGTTGGACATAAATGCACATTTTTAAACATGTATTATGTTTACAATTTTGGAATAAACTCAATATCATCTAAACTAAATGTATCTGAAAAAATTCCGCGGACACGTCAATTTTCTTTTTTAATTTCACATATTTTCTTGTACTTAATATAATTTTAACCCCGTTACTCCTCCATTAATGACGTCATCATCGTATGTTTTATATAGAACACCCTATATATTTTTCCATTTTTGGATTTTAGTTGAAAAGAAATTTTCAAAAATATATCTTTTGTATGATCTAAAGTTGTTAATTTAATAGATAAGAGTATTTAAAGTTGAAAATTTGAGTAAAATTTTGTAGCATGTTAAAATTAATAATTTGAACAAAAAACATCAACAGTTTCTTTTAATTCAATATTTAATAGTTGTAACGAATTTTCAAATTGCAATCCTCTCTCTGCCTAACAGTAACCCAAACGATAAATAAACTCTCGTTAAACTTTATTAGTGGTTTCCTGTAGAATGTTATTTACTTCTGTTGTAATTCTGTGCTCTAGTTTGTCAATACTATTGGGCTTGCGTCTATAAACAACATTTTTTAAGTAACCCTAGGGAAAGAAGTCTAAAGGAGTGAGATATGGTGATCTCTTGGGCTACTCGATCTGCTCACGTCTAGCGATTCACCTTTGTGGGAAAACTTGATGAAGATATCTTCGAATATCTGCTGAAAAATGAGGAGTAGAATCTAAAAATTGAAAAATATACAGGGTGTTATATTTAGAAAATATGATGATGACGTCATTACTTGAAGAATAATGGCGCTAAAATTAATTAAATACAAAAAAATATGTGAAATTAAATAAAAAAAATTGACGTGTTCGCGGAATTTTTTCAAACCCATACTTTATGTACACAGTGTATATAAAGCGTTGAATAATTTTAAAAATTATTTTTATACATGCTAATTAGTATAATTCTAACTTATTAGCATACAATGTGTCTACTTACGTTGACGACATATGGAAAACTTTTTTAATTTTAGTTTTAGGAAAAACAGTTATTCTTCATAAAAAGTTCTACATGGCCTAAAACACAATTTGAAGTCGTCAAACTTTAAAATTTATCAGTTATATACGAGGTTTGTCAATAAATATGAATTTGATGCAAGAGGAAAGTATTTTTATTTTTTATAATATCGAAAACTCTAATAATTAACAATTGCTCAGAATTAAAAAGCACGTTCAAATATGCAAACACATCCAGTTTAACTAAAAAACGAGTTTTTTACTTTTTCGAAACTTTTCTCTACAATATCATCGAAAGTATCAATATACATACAGTTAATATAAGATGATCTGATAACAAGTGTTTGAAAGTAAACTTCAAAGAATTAGTATGTAAGATGTAAATATATAGAAATGCCTGCAATATTAAGTAAAAAAGATAAAATTGAACTTGTGTTAATTGTGGGTGAAAATTATAAAACATTTCGAAAAGCTTCAGGTTTTAATAGTTGACACCCTGAGACCAGACATTAAGGAAAACATTAAACAAATTTAAGACTTTTAGAGATGTAATGTAAATAATAAGTTTAGCAATAAACGCCAATAACGGGTTACCAATGATGACATGGAGTTTAATGCTTTCAGCAATTGAACTTCCTAAGTATTTCTTGAGCAACAGAATATATTTGACGACAAATACTATAAACAACGATACGGTATCAAAAATTTTGAAAAGGAACAAATATCGCCCGTACGTTAAGACCAGGTGATCGTAATAGACGTTTTGAATTCTGTTGTGATATCCAAGGAAAGTTAGAAGATAACCCATTCACGGCAACACATATTGTTTTTTCGGATGAAGCAATATTCTCATCAAATGGCATAGTCTTTAGCCAAAACTGCCGTTTGTGTAGTGATACGAATCCTAATTTTACAATTAACACTCGCGACCAGTATGCATTCAAAACAAATGTGTGGTATGAAATTTATAAAAATAATATAATTGGACGTTTTTTTTGAGAATCTTTAAATGCGCATCGTTATTTACACTTTTTAAATAATGAAATAAATAATTTTCTTGATAATTTTCCAATACTTGTACGTCAATAGATATGGTTCCGGCAGGATGGTGCTCCATTTCACAGTAGGTTAGATGTAAGACAATACATTGAAAATAGTTTTAATGGAAGTGTTATACATGGCTTTAGGAAATTTGTTGGCCAACTCGGTCTCCAGATTTGTTCTCACTTGATTTTTTTCTGGCCGGGTTACCTAAAACAAAAGGTATATCTTCAAGGGCCATTTACAGATGTTACCCATTTACGTAGAAAGAACAATTGGAAAAAAGGTTCATAGTATAACTTCTATTATGATTAGGATTGTGTTGAGGGAATTTTCAGATATGGAGAGAGAAGGCTAATATATTGAAGTATTAGTCAATTGAGGGAAGATATAATATTACTTATTACTAAAAAATAAATTATTATTTTAATAAAAATAAAAATAATACTGTTTGGTATTACAATTTTAAATAAAAACGTTTTGAAAATGTAAAAAAACTCGTTTTTTAGTGAACAACGATGTGTTTGCATAGTTGAACGTGTTTTTTTAATTCTGAACTTTTCATTATTACAATTTTCGATATTTTTAAAAGTAAGAGTACTTTACTTTTGCACCAAATACTTATTTATTGACAAACCTCACGTATAACTGATACATTTTGAGGTTTTCTGCTTCAACTTAAGTTTTAGACCATCCAAAGGTTTTTGTGAAGAATAATTTTTTCCCCTAAAACTAAATATAAAAATCAGGTGTGGAACAACACGTGAGTTTCTCTTAGCTACATAGGTATACAAATATGTAAATGTCCACAAATGATTAAAATATTAATTACGTTTATTTTGGGAACGATAATTATAACGGTCACTCATCTAGGTTACTGGACCCACAAAACCCTGCTTAATTCTAGAAATTTTCTTTGATAACTTGCTTTGTCACATTGTTTCAGGAAAACCTCTAAGTTCACGTAAAAGTATGTCGAAGGCATAAGAATCGTAACAAATTTCAAAAAAAATGTTACAGCTGCTTTGGAGAAAATTACAAAAAACTTAAAGATCGAAAGAATACAGTGGCACTTCCGGTAATTCGATTTGAACTCATGTACGGAAGATGGAAAACTTAAATGTAATTTTTGATTTTCATATGCTGATTTGTTTTTGAGATATGTTGTTCACAACTAATACTCCAAGTACTTCCGGTTACTCAATTTTCAAAAATTTATTAGAGAAACTGGTTTGTTAATATAAAACCAAATTAGGCAGCTAAGAAGTATACCAAGTTTAAAAAAAATCGTTACAGCCGAAAAACGAAAAATTTAGAAAATATCTAAAAATGACAGAAATGAAGTGGTACTACCGGTATTCGATTTTAACCAAATTTTTGATTTTCCATAAAAAGTCGATTATGACCTCAAATATTAATTTTGATTTATCTAAGGCGTTTAGTTTGATAGTTATTTTATTCAGAGTTAACGGTGAAAGTACGTCTGGTTACTCGAGTTACGGAAAATTTCGTGAGAAACCGGCTAGATCATATGAAAGGGCATTAAATATATAAGAAATGTAGGAAATATAAAGAAAATCGTTATAGCCGATTTCGAGAAAATCTTAAAAAACCAAAAATTGACGAGACTAAACTGGCATTTCAGGTTATCCGATTTTAGTGAAATTGTTGCAGTCGCGTGCGACGATGGATACAAACTCAAATATAAAATTTTGTTTTTTCATTCTCGTTTTCGAGTTATCGTGTTTACAAAAAACCCAATTTCCAAAAACATGATTTTCGTGCTCAGGGGACCCGAAAACGTATATTTCTACTAAAATTTCGACATCGAAAATTTTGGTCGAAAACAATACTTCCTCTTTTACCTATGTTTCATATAGGGTAAGAAAAAGTAAAAAAGTTTATCATATATCTCCAACTTAAATAGGCACACTGTATTTACAGAGGTAAACGTTTTTTAATAGACTATATAAAATTTAAGGAATTTTAGGACTATTTTATTCTTCGTTTTAAAGAAGTAAATAAAAAAATTAATAATATATGAGTATAGTCGATAAAAGTTAACTAATTTAATCACTTATGGTCTCTATTACAGTACAAATTTAAATTTAACTGCACATTGTTACACGTTGTTTGTAAGGTAATATACTATAATTATATTATTATTGTTATTAAAAGCTAATTTTTATAAAAGGAAACTGCAACACGTCTATAAATGAAAATATGTTATTGTTTCCAGATAAAAACATAAATCTTCAGGTATAATGTCCGTATCTTGAATTTTTTATTATTGATGATAATCCTTAAAAAGGAAGTTTGAGACATTTTTTCAAATGATCACTCGTTATTAAGATCAGAAATTGAAAGCAAATATTGAAAGAGGTTCTTATTAATGATTTTGCGTGCATTATGCTTTCTGTAACTTCTTATGTTTTTATACTTTCTTCTTCTAAGACAATATCAATGGAAAGATTACGCGACTTTCATTTCTTTACATACAGGAAGAGTCTGATATAATAGGTATCCTTGTAAGGGCTAAGAGTTGAAACTATGAGGAACCTAAATTTTCAAAAACTGGTCCAATTTGAAAAATAAAGTGTTTCGAAATTTTATCACAAAATCGTTTTTGTAAAATTTTCAAGCCAACCGTGATGCAGTTCTATACTATTGGAATACGTATAACTACAATTATTTACTACAGTCATGTAAAACGAAATTGATACCATGACCTTGACTCAATAAAATTGTTTGTTTTTTCAAATGAGATCACACATTTTCCAAACTATGTAGGTGTATTTAAAAATTTACCACAGACCAACTTCCTTTTGTTGTATTTTAAATGTTGAAAATTTATTAAACATTTGTAATGAATAAATTAAATAAATTATAAATATATACATATTTTCTTATTGCAACTACTTACCGAATAAGTATTAATACCTGTACATGCTCTCCCAACTTAATTGTCACTTCGAAAAGACTTTGAAGTATCCGAAAATATTAAATAATCCACATTAATTTACCCACTCACCAATTCACTCTGTCTGAAATATTTTAAAATAATTAAGAAAACCAAAAAAACAGAAATTAATAAATCCAGATTATTTAAAAATATTTCAAACAGAAAATAATGTAGGATAGATTGCTGCATAAAATAACTATTTTACAATAAGTGCAGAATAATATGTTTAGTCATAAGTAATAAGGTTAAGGAATTTGCTGGAACACAAGATCAGCTATACATTAATTGCAACTATAATAAGTTATTTAAGAAATCACTGAAAATCTGTGGAATGTAGAGAAGTAAAGCAATCTACTTTCTAAAAATTCGCGATAGGAACCTCCAGTTAAACACTGTGGTAATATAAATCGTCCATCAAAATATCATCAAATATCTCGCACCACACGTTTACTGAAAAATGCAACTGAAAATGTTTTTGTCTTATTCTATGGGAATTGGTGTCGCTCTAATAGTACACGTTATGAAAATATAAGATGCCAGCCCGCGTAAAATAACCTTCGTATGTAAATAACACATTTTCAGCGAATTCGGGTGCGTGAGCTATCTTCTGGCGAAACAACTGACAAAAATCAACCCTTGATGGTAAATCGTTGTCGGTCAAATATGGTACTCTCTGCATATGATATGCATACAACTATTGTACTCTTAAGATATCCAGTCAGCGGTGGATTAAGATACCCCAACATCCTGTGCTATGTTGCGGGTACCTTTAGTCGGATCATTATCAATAGCCTCTAAAATAGCTTCCCCTGAATCAAAAATGCGCAGTGGTCTTCTACGCACATGTCCTTCGAAGCTTGGTGCAATCTTTCCGGTATCTCGAAAACGCTGCACCAGATGCAAAATTTTGTTTCGCGAAGGTTGGAATTTCTGTAGGAAACGATTAACATGCAATCATCGAGTCGCTTCTACACTGCATCAGTATTATCCATACATCAATAGAAGATATAACCTGTTTACGGCCTAGTATCCGATCTGGAATTAAATTTAAGTATATTTGACTAAACTTTATTTTCCTTTACGCCAAAGTGCAATATTCATTATTTTGTATGCATCAAATAGAATGCATTCAGTATTTATGTACGGATTATTATGTAGAGATAACGTGGCTTAGCGTTGCCAAGCAAGTATAATTCACAGTTATTACTACAAATAGTATTATACAGAAACGAACTTGAATTCAACCTCTGTGTACGCCTTCGAGTTGTTTGTTGACAGTTATGCGTGCAGGTCCCAACCTTTAGTGGTTAATTTTAGACAGATTTCTATTTTTCTAAAAACAGGTGTTTTAACGTAAAAAGTTCTTTAATTAAACAACTATATCACATATTACAAGTAAAATATCTATTTATATAGCAATGAGCAATGATCAATTACTTATGTTCAACTATAATAACACTAAATATAGTAAATTTTAATAGTTATTAAACGAAAATCTTAAAACTAATTTCTGTAAATAAAAGGAAATTGAGAATCTTGTTCAAAGTTGAAATAATTTTTAACTTACAGGCTAGCGAAGATCATAACCAATTGCTGTAAAAAGGAGGAAACTGATTATCTTGTTCAAATTTGATATAAATTTTAACTTATAGAATAGGAAGTTGAATAGAAATCAGATTAGAACAAATTTAATAGTTTAAATAATTAATTTAATCTACAAAATAATTCTGGAAAAACATATTTGAAATATTTTACTTCTATCTACTATAGCAGATATGTATGATATGGTGTTATTCTAAAAGCTCAAATTTATTTGTTTTATCGACAATGTTTGAAAATAAAATTTGTTAAATGTATATGTATTTATCTCGTCCATTGTTGAAATTAAACATCTTAAATAAACAAAATTTTACAATCGAATTTTTTATCAAGTTAGTTTTAATAGTGTTTAACCACAAAATGTTTGAGAACTGCCTATATACGTATAAGCAAGAAGAAGGTTTAAAATCGTATTCTTTGCAATGGTCGTTTGGATCTATCTTTGCTTGGCAATATTTAAATTGTATGAGCTATTCATGATGATCTCTACGTAAATACTAAATGCAAGTTATTCTAATGTATACGAAATACTAAATGTTGCACTTTGACAAAGGAAAATACAATTTTGTCAAATAAACTTTAATTAAGTTCCATATCGGACACAAGGCCGTGAACAGACCATAGGTTAATTCTTGAACCGTAAACTTAATTTTTAGCGCTCGCTCGTACAATATATCCCAAACAGAATTATTTCAACTATTAAATATTTAAAATTATTGTACAGCTCGACCGTTTTAAGCTGAGAAAGGCCGAATCGATTCAATTGCGGCAATTCGCGTAGCTTCGGAGCTATTCGACGTGTTTGCATTTCAATTATACTCAAAACAGAAAATTTGTACAGTTACTACAAGGTAAAATGGAATGAAAAATTTGAAGCAACGGAGAATTTACGAATAATAAATTATACGAATTAAGCTTATTTCTATAAATCATTACCCAAAAATGAATAAATATCATTACGTTTACACACACACGTTATTACATTTTTCAAAAAATAAGAAAGAAGCTACGGAAAGTTTCATTACATTCAGTAAGTACTAAGTTAAAAATTGTAAACAAACAAGTTTAATGCGTGATGAGTATAAGAAACTCAAATAAATATGTAATTGTAAATAACAGATGATTTGCACTAATGCACTAATTTGCGTTATCACCTTGAAAGTACACATTTCATAAACAGCAGACTGAATTGTTTTGAAAGCTTTATAGTTTATCGATAACTATTTATTGTTAGATTGTATAATCTATACTTCAGTTTTTTTGCCAAAACGTTGCGAAGGTTTTGTTGATTATTTAAAAAAAAACTGCCACAATTATTAGGATTTCTCTTGATGGTTACTTTACAAGATTTATAAATAAATTGATTAATCAAATTGTATGAAATTTTCAAATTATAAGGCTCAAATTTGTATAAAGAGATGACATCTGTAAAATACATTAATTATTTTTTGTTATGTTTTTATGCAATAAAAGTTAAGTCGTTGCATTTTCTTCTTTGTAGTAGGAAATTAAATGTTCATTTTCCATATGGTTGAATTAAATACCGCAACGGTCATTACTTCATCATTTTATAATGAAATATGTTTGTTTATTATATTAAAATGCAAAGTAAAGTTTTTCTGTTACATAGAGTGGGCGATGGGGGAAAAGGGGATGAGATAAAGAAAGAGAGAGAGAAAGAGAGATATAGAGAGATGCGTTTAGCACTTCTTTGTAATTGTGGACTACTTATCATAAGTTTACACAACTGCTATGCCTTTTCGCTACCTACAGCTAATTTTTTAATTACTAATTACTAACCGCAGATCTTTTCAATCTTTTATTATGAAACTAACAGATTTGTCACACGATTTTCTTTAATTATACATTACTTTAAGAAATATATTTTAAATAAACTGAAACAGTAATGTCGCTGACTTGATGGTGATAACGTACATGTTTTACAGTTAAAATGAGTTTTTCAGACTTTGAAGAGGAAAAATTAATTAATATTGTGTCTAGATATCCAATTATTTATGATAAGGATTAGGAAATTTATTAAATAAAAATAGTAAGTAACTATTTATTTATATAAATTAATGATTATCTCTTGTGGTATGATGCTACATCATACTATCCCATGTGTTACATTCTATTTTAATGGTAATCATGTTAACTTATTTACTTGTTTAACTATCTCGCTTTCCTAAAGTATTATGTGATAAACATTAGATAAATCATAATATTATTTATTAGATCTATCAAATGTCGAGTATTAGGTGTCATGAGATTTGTTAGATACCAAACAGGGATGGAATAATGTTCCCCGTTTCATAATTAATGATTGTCTCTTATGACATCATATGGCATCGCATTAACATTTTATCACATCTTGCTATTTCACCTATAAATCCTATTCGATGCATTTGAATGAGTCATATCGAAAGTGCCTTGTTACCTTCAATTTTAGCTTAAAATTTGAAGTAGTATGTATATATTTAACCTGCTGGTAGGAATATATAATGAACCTGCTGATTTTTAAATTTGAAGAAGTATACTATTTATTTCTATTTGTAGTTGAAGACTGCAAGAAAAAATGGAAATTTGCTAGAGATAGCTATCGTAGATTTATAAAAAAGAATGAGTTAGGTAATGGTTCAGATATTTAGAAAAATTCAAAGCATAAAAGGCATCAAAAATTGTCCTTTCTTGATGACGTTTCCCGGCATAGATCTGAAGGTTCATATATTCCATCATCATACTTTAAACGAAGACTTGCTCTGTCACCTAAGCGAAAATCATATAACTGGCTATCACCACATCTGTTACAAAACGCATCATCAATAAATGAAAATTTATCAGACATGGTTATCGTAGATAAACCTCCTTTGGAAGGTGGCATGAATAAATGATTGAAACATGATAAGGTGAACAGAATGGTGGACATATGTTGTTTACGTGTGCGGTGAGGTCTCATCCCTATAAATGATTGAAATAAAATAGTTGAAATAAATGTTTGAAACAGAATGGCTGAACAAGCTGGTCGAGCAAAATGGCTGAACAAAATGGTAGATAATCCCAGTTAAACATTCTGAAATGCTTGCTTTGTGATGAAATTAAGTTCTCCGTCAACTTTTAACATATTTCTTTTATCAGTTATTACTCATTTGTCATAATGAAACAGCATATGATATTTTTTAATTAAACATCATATTTATATAGCGAAAAAGGAAAAAGTCTTAATTTTTAATATTTTTTATTGTCAAAGTGCTGAGGTTTATATATATATATATATATATATATATATATATATATATATATATATATATATATATATA
>JAHWXV010467507.1:0-20486 GCA_024586415.1 Phrixothrix hirtus | reverse complement strand
TTTGATGCTATTCTAATTACACCTTTAATTACTTTAATATAACTAAAAATACATTTATTCGTTCGGTTTTTATGTTAAATAATGATCACTAAAAAGACGACCAACTTGCATTTTTACAATTTCTGCAGTACAAATTCACTGATATTTTAAAAGGTGAAATTTAATAAATTGAATCCTTTAATTCTTAATATATCTAAAAATATATTTTTAATGACTTGTTCACTGGTTTTATAGTAAATAGCTGTTAATAAAGATATACGCAACTTGCATTTAAAATTTCTACAGTGTAAATTCGCCCATAATTTAAAAAGTGCAACTTTAATAAATTTAACCCTTTAATTCTTAATATAAATAAAAATATATTTTTTTGAAGACTTGGTCATTCGGTTTTATACTAAATAGCTGTTAATAAAAATATACGCAACTTGCATTTAAAATTTCTAGAATACAAATTCGCCGATAATTTAAAAAGTGAAACTTTAATAAATTTAACCCTTTAATTCTTAATATAACTAAAAATATATTTTTTTGAGGACTTGTTTATTTGGTTTTATACTAAATAGCTGTTAATAAAAATATACGCAACTTGCATTCTTAAAATTTTGATTGCTTTAAATATCTCTCGTTGTTGTTATGTGAAATAAAGCGAAAAAGTACTAAATTCATCTTATATTAAATTTTCTAACTCTAAGATGTCTGAAATTATGTCTTTTAAATGAAATTAACCATAAACACTAATTTTTAAAAAAATAGTTTCTTAGTTAGTTAGTTAGTTTAAAACAATAAGACTTCCTCTATCAATTGATCAATCAAACAATCAGAGTAATTCGTTCAAGTGCACGCACTAGCGAGGGCATTTAAATGGAAAAAGCGATTGATAATGCGCACCTCGCACCCCCCGAACATTTTACATAAGTACTTTGCCGCTGTTTAATATTCAATTTTCAGCACCCGAGCCATTTTATAATGCATGTCGTCGTCGTCCACTGGCACGCCATTTTATTCTTCTTCTTACTCTTACTCTTACTCTTACTCTTACTCTTACTCTTACTCTTACCCTTCTCTCTTTCTAACTTTAACTTTTCATACATGCCCGCGCGCCATTGTGTTCTTACTTCATATTTTAAATACATGTCGGCGCGCGATTTTGTTCTTACTAACAAGACATGCCTCTTTATTACTTACTGGCGGCGGCCATTTGTACTCATTTATATTTTTAATACATGGCGGCGCGCCATTTTGTTCTTGCTTCATATTTTAAATACATGTCGGCGCGCCATTTTGTTCTCACTAACAAGACAGGCCTCTCTATTACTTACTGGAAGCCATCTTTCATTCAGGCACGCCCCTTTTATTTACTTACTATATTCCATCCTTCTCGCCTTATTGCTCAACCCACTCTTCGAGCTCACTCTAACCAATTCGCGGAAAAACTACTTCTTTACAGACACACCCACACGACTACTTACACGCTTGGACACACGCCCCTTTACCAACTCATATTCCGTCCTTCTCGCATTCGCCGTAAACACACTCCTGCATCTCACTCTTGGAAAACTTAGGGAGGCGGTATCCTGCCCACTTACCCGTGCGCCCTTCTGTTAGGGCCTACCCCTCCCCGCGTACCCCCGTGGCCTCCTTACCCCTCACCTCCAAAGCTATCCAGAACGTTATTTGGTCTACTACAGTAATGACTTCAAAATTTATGCTGAGCGATTACGTAACTGTTGTCGGTTTTATACAACGCTTTCACAGCAAAGGCACGCTGTTTTCTACTCCAGTGCTCATAGGCGCCTAAATGCTTTTCAGTAAGCTACAAGATGGCTGTAGCAGTTTCATACCCATCTCTATCCTCAATAAAACTGTGTTTCAAAATTGAAAAAACGAAAATTAATTTCGTACTGGGAAAAACTTCTTGTATTAAAATTACAGAAGTTTCGAGTCTACTGTTACTACACACTATTTGTTAAAGCGAACATTTTTCAACTTCCTTTAACCTTTGAAATTCAATATTAATACTATTTGTAACTTCCAGCTCAAAGAAATCATGATTTGTTCGCACTGGATCAATTAATCACACTAGAAACACATGAAGATTGAAGATCAGCATAATTAGACATTCAGTAGATTCGCAGCTTCCTGTCACCTGGTTGTGGCTATCTTTTCCTCCTAATACTAGGATTGGTAACACACAAACTATCATTATAATTCTTTTCTTTGATATATTGAAAATTAATTCAATTTTAAAACTATAACTGATCAAACGAATTACCTTTATGTTAATGTATAAATTATGAGGAATTAAATTTCTTAATAGAAAATCTTATGCGCTGAAGTTGTTACTAATCGTTATTTCACATTTTATTCATTATATGATTTGTGAAACAGCTGAAGTGTATTTGATTTCGTTGTCAATAACTACCCACAAATTTTATCTTCTAGCTACCGATTTTGTATGAACAAATGCTCAGCGTATTTTACTATAAATCTTTTAAATCCTATATCTCTATAGCAGTATTTATTTGAATAATTCTTATCGACTTATACCATGAGATGAGCTGCCAGAAGTACTTCCAATCCTAAGACATCGAAAATTAGTAGAGCAATCATGAATTATTTTAATTAATGGAGTAAAGTCCTCATAATGTTTATCCAACTTTCGTTTTGTTTCTAGTATTGTTTTTCCACGAAGAAAATCATGTTCAATGAGAACCTGAAAATCGATCTTTTCCATTTTAGCGAAAGGAATAGAAGTTGTTTACTTAAAATGGTAGTCAAACACGACTCGACCAGCAGATACCCTTAAAAATTTCTCTGGCGCAGCAAACTTTAAATTGTTCCCAGATATTGAGAGCATTGTGTTGTAATAGCACCTTTCCGGTCATATCAAAATGTATTTTTGTTCTATTTGGGCCTATAATTTTTCTCAAATATTTAAAAAATTCTAAAAAGAGATTATCATGTAGCATAAATTAACTGTTATGTAGTTCAAAGAAGAAACCAGCACTCACTCGAAAACTATCGTCATGTCACTTACAGTTACGGCCATTTTGTAAGCAAGCACCGCTTTGCTAAGTAGCCAAGGCTTTATTTATAACATAGTTACAACTGGAAATAAAAACTATAATGCTAACTTACTTTTATTAAAAGCTAAGCACTTATTTAAACGAAGCACTAGTTTTGTTATACCATGGTTAAAGAACTCCGTTGCCTATTTGTTGAACCAATTAGTGACACGCTATATCACCTTATTATCGTTAGCATTCGGTTTCCCCAATAGAAACGCTTTTAGTTTTGGAAAATGACGGAAACCGAATGAGTAATGTCAGGACTGTCTGGAGGAAGATCCAGCCTTTACTACTGAAACTGATCTAGTAGCGCAGTTGTCCTTTCTGCAGATTATAGTCGAGTGTTCTCGTGAAGTAAGCAGAACCCTTTTGAGAGCAGCCCTCGTTGCAGTTTTGGATGGCCCGCCTGTGTTTAGTGAGTGTTTCACGTTACACATTCTTTATTGCCATTCCTTGACATAGCAACCCAAGGAAAAGAACACATTCTTGTTCCCACGGGACTGTAATCATACGTTTTCAGACTGGTGAACTCTGCCTGAACTTTTGTGATTTCGTTCTGAGTTGGAATAATATCATTAGCTGGATGCTCGCCTGGCCTCTGCCGTGGAGTTGCAAAACAAAGTTTCGTCACCAGTCACAATTGGTTAAAAGAATTCACCACCTTCTATCTCATATCGCTGAAGAAATGATAACGATTGCACCATATGATTTATTTTGTGGCCTTTGTAAGCATTTTTGAAATATATCGTACGCAAATCTTTTTGTACTGAAGTTGTTCAGTAGCAATGTCATAAATTACAAGAACGCGATACTTGGGAAAATGACATATGTAACTTATCAATAGCGGATGCGGTTGCCGACTTGTATCAAATCCTCAGTGATGACAGTCGGTTATGGAGACCTTTCCTCATCACGTACATTGGTTCTTCCTGCATTAAACTCTCCACTGCAATTACACACATTTCCATCGTTCATAATACTTCCTCCAAAGACCTCTATGAGCTGCCGATGAATTTTTTGCATTCCAAAGGTTAATCACAGTAAGGACTTCATAGTCAGCCAGATTTTCAATTATCATGGTAGTGCACAGTGCAGTATAAGCAAACAATCTATTCATCCAATAACTTGAAACACGCTGGTTGTTTAATGGTGGAACATCTGATGGCGCCTTGCAACACTTTCTGATAGATATCTGCAGAGTTATAATGTGCAAATTTTTACTTAAAAACCTATCCTTGTATTAAACATATTTTTAATTGTTTAATCCATTCTTTTACTCATGCTAATGGCTAATTATACTATGCTAAAATATATAATAAAGGTAATCGAAAGTTGTAGCATATAAGAGGTTTCAGAAAGCATATGTAGATAACGAAAACGAAAATAGATAGATTGTAAATGTGTTAATTAAAAAATACAAGTAACCTATAATTTCAGCTATATGACAGTATTATCTATACATACATAAAAACTAAAATCCGTTGTTTTAAATATAGCTCATGGAATCCCTTCATAAATTCGTTATCCATCTATTTTGCTTAGTGAGAACTGAATTAATGCTACTGTCTGAAGGTACTTCTTAGGTTACAGCTGTGGGTGAAACTTACGTCCGCCACGTTGGTTAAAGGGCTTTCAACTAACTAAGCTACACAAGTGGCTTCATATTATTACGACGAAATTTAATTTTTGATTCATAGGAAAATTGTTAATTATAATATTCTTAAAAAATTATTGCAGATGTGGGTTAAAATATTTGAGAAAAACAATTTATTCTGCGGAATAAAAAGGAACGAAATCAAAATGCAAAAAATGTAGTTTTCACTAAGCAATGCATTGAAATTAAAGTTGAAATCATAATGTGTTAACTTAAATTATATTAGGAAAATATATTGCTCACGAAACTATTAACTAAACATTGAAATTAAAACAATATCATTTATGGTACAGAATAATTTATTAGATCTTAAAAGTTGGTTTTATAACAACTAAATATAATTTATATAAGAAATTTGCAGAAAAGAAATAAATTAATGGCATTTTGAGAGGCAGTTACAGTGTAATATCGAAATTCCTGGCATTCACGTTTACTTCACTTAACATGTTTATAGTCTACACAGAAAAGATTGACGCTATTAATCTCGTGATATACTTGGTATCGTATATAACACATGAGTGCCTTATATCAGTTTACTACGGCCACATGTGTGGCAGATACGAAGTGCTTAATAAATACCATGTGACACTTTTGGAATATAAAAGTGTTCCAATTATTCTCGAGATAAGGTTCTATGTTTAAATTTTTATTCTATGCTATCATGTATTATAATAATGTAATTAATTAATAAACCACTCAATATTTTTAATAATTAGTATAGGTTTGAGAAATAAGTACTACTTACTAATGAAAATTGGTCTAGCATTTATTTTAATTAGTTTTGTAGTAAGTTTAAATGCTTTGATGTGAGCATTAGCTTTGGCGAATTGTTTGTAATAAAACAAAATTAATAATTATAACGTTTGTTGCGTTAGAAAAGTCTTTGATAAGTTTGCCGATAATTTATTTGTGTAAAAGTAATTGCACTTTTTTATAGATCTGATTCGGTTATATACATCTTAACCCTTCACTTAAAACCTGGTGTGTACCACACCCCAACCTGTTTTGAATAGTTGCCATTCGTTGCAACTGCTCTTAAACAGTTTCCCCCCCTTAATACCTTCCTGAAATAAGTCAACAGTGAATCATAACTAATTTTGGCCTTTAGTTACTACTTAGTGTTCTTAAAGTGAGGATTTAAAGTGCTGTGGGGTGCGTGGTACCCCGCGTTTCGAAACTTGTTAGGGATTTTGTTCTGCAATTTTAAAAACTGCAAGTATTTTTTAGACAATAATTACATCCAAATTTAATATAATTTTTAATACCTATATGTTTAGATTATGTTTGTGCTTTAGATTATTAACTTTAATAAAAATGGATGACTACGACAAGCGTCTTCCATAGCTGCTAGGTAACGTTCCATGCGATGAAGAACCTCTTGGATCAGACATTGAAGCTGAAACAGATAATGTAAGTGTAAATAGTGATTACCCAGACTTGATGCAAGATGACGATGATAACGATGCTATTGTTCTAAAAGGTGGCAGTACTTGTGTAGTTACACAACTTTCAGTTGAAAGTGTTGAAATAGGAAGTGACCAGTTGATGTCAGGTGATAGTGATGCTTCACTGCAACCCAAAGGACTCAGAAATACTTCATTGGCAAAGACGGCACGAAATGGAATACGGCTTGCCCTTCAAAGCATGTTAGAACACGGCTTGAAAATATCATAACTCGTTTACCGGGAGTCCGTTCATCGGCAAGAAATGCAAAGTCCGTTGAAGAATGTTTCCTTCTCTTTATCAATGAAGGAACGATTTTTGATCTTGATAACTGTACAAATTTAAAAATTAAAGAAGCAATTTCGGATTGGCAGAGTTCATCTAATTATAAGGAAACTTCTAATACTGAAATTAAAGCTCCTTTTGGGCTTTTGTATTTATCTGGGGTATTTAGAAGCAATCATCGCTTGCTGCAGGAGTTATGGGGAACGGATGGCACAGGTATGGATATCTTCAGAAGTACTATGAGTTTACAGCGTTTCCAATTCTTGTCAAGCTGCACGCGCTTTGATGATAAATCCAATCGCGAAGAAAGAAGAAAAATTGATAAATTAGCACATATAAGAGTCATACTTGATAAATTCTCTGCCAATTGTCAAACAGTGTATAATCCTAGTCAGTATCTCACAATTGATGAGAAGTTAGAAATGTCTAGGAGGTAGGTGTTCTTTTCGGCAGTATATGCCAAACAAGCCGGCCAAATTTGGTCTTAAGGTGCATGCTCTAGTAGACGCCCGAACACACTATTTAGTAAACATGAAAGTATATGTAGGAAAACAGCCCGATGGACGTTTTAGTGTCAGCAACAGCCCGCAAGATATTGTGGATAGATTAGTCACTCCGATTTCCGAAACCAAACGTAATATAACACCCCACAATGAACCTTTTAAAAAGCTTCTAAAGGATCATCAACTAACAGTAGCGGGTACAATCCGCAAAAAAAAGGCAAATACCAGAGGTTCTTTTGAAAGTCAAACAGAGGCAAATAAACTACAGCATGTTTGGTTTTCAAAAGGACTACACTATTGTTTCGTATATGCCCAAAAAAGGAAAGAATGTCTTGTTGTTATCATCGCTTTATCATGATCATTCCATTGATAGTGGCGATAAAAATTTACCCGAGATAATATCTGTTTACAACATGACCAGAGCTGGCGTAGACGTAGTGAATCAATTAGCATCTACTTATAATGTTGCAAGAGTAAGCCGTCGTTGGTCACTTACATTATTTTTTTCACTTCGCAATACCGCAGGAATTAATGCACAAATCATCCACAGGGAAAATAATAATGGAGAATTATTACAAAGGCGAATCTTTCTTAAAAACTCACTTCTTCAGTTAGTGAGTAATTATCAAATTCAAAGAATAGCAAATCCAAGGCTACCTGGTAAACTAAAGGGCACTATAAGAACAATACAAGGAAAAGCGAACCTATTGCCAAAAAGATGAGATATGTTACTTAAGGAAAACCAAATATAAATGTAACTCATGTGATGCATTCTTATGTCTAGAGCACATAAATGCATATTGCGAAACTTGTGATAGAAGTGACGATGAATAAACTTTTATAAGACACTCAGATATCAAATACTTTTGTTTAGTTTATTTGTGAGATTGGTTTTAAGTAATTTAGGGTGATTTTTTTTATTGCAAAATGACAATTATAAATAAATATTGATATTTTCTCCAATACTGTACTTTGGGTAAAATGATTAGTTTTTTAAATTAGGGTGTTATTTTAACCACTATCAAATTTTTATCGTAGGGGCAATTTTCAGTTGAAACAAAGGCCGTTGAGAAATAATATTTGTAATCAAAAATAGTATTCAAATTAATTTTTATATTTTAATGAATTTTGAAAGATGGGGGTGTGTGAAACCCCACGTTTCAAATCTCGTTAACATAATGTACGTTTCAAACAGAGGGTTAAAAGCAGATAGATATATATCATGAAAATTAAATCCCGTTTGCTGAGAGTAACATCTCTGAGGTAGCTGCAATTGATTTTGCGATATATCTACAAACAGCTTCTTATTATGGCCATTCTTCAAAGCTTAGGGAGGTTTGTATCTTCATTTAATAGAAAAATGTTTGCTTCGCTCTCAGGGAAGAACAATTTGAAGAAACGTGTCTATATAATGTACTTCAGTCACTGTTAAACCTTGTTCATTTTATTCTAAAAAATGAAGATTTTATTTCTTCAAAGAATGCGATAAGGCACTCTGAATTATAAAACAAAATTCATCAAATTTTTAAAGTAATGTCCTTCACTTTTTAATACATTAAATTCAATGTCTATTTAGTCATTCGTTTGCGTTATGCTTTTAATCAAATTGTTAGTATGTTATTTAAATTTTTTCCTAGTTACTTGCATTAAAAATTATTGTGCTTAGGATATTTTATTCTGATTTATCGAATTAGTGTAGTTTTTAAAATTGACAGACTTCTCATATTTATTCAATTAAATACGTTACACTGTAAAGTATTTTTAACAAGAATGTTAAACAATTTTGTTGTTGATTGGCGTAGGTCATTAGTAATTAAAATTAATTATATTTTCGGATAATAAGGAAGTATTATTGTAGCAGGTTTGCTCATTTTAAATCATTACATACTATTAGTAGAAGATATACGGAAGCACAATACGAGGAGAGGTCAATAAATTCGCGGAATGTAGGGGTTAGCGGGAAGGGGAATTACTGCCGCGTGCAGTATCTATGAAGCGCTGTCCTATTAGTGTACTTGAAGAGTTTCATTGTGATGGTGTTACTAACCTCAGAGTTATTATTGATCAAGCAACCAAAAGAGGATAAAATATCGACAATGGAAAATCGAATTTCTTGGGGTTATAAAATTTCTAACAAAACAAGGAAAACCACCTCAAACTATTTTGAATGAGGTTTAGTCGGTTTACGGGAATTCTTGTTATGGTAAAACTTCGATTTATAAGTGGAATAACCTTTTTAAACAAGTCAGAGAGCCGATTGAAGACGACCCCCGACCAGGTCGGCCGATTGAAGCCACCTCTGCAGACATTGTGGAAAATGTTGAAAAACTTGTATCCAAAGATGCTCATTTAAGGAAGGAACCACTTGCAGAAATGGCTGGAGTATCTCCTACAACCATTTTAAAATTCTCCATTTCCATCTTAGCATGTCAAAGGTTAGTGCAAGATGAGTACCTAGAATGCTCACACCACTGTAGAAACAACATCGTGTTGAGCGTTCACGCGAATTTTTAAACCTCTCCTGAGACGACAAAAATGAAATTTTGAGCCGAATTATTCCGAGAGATGAAACCTGGGTTCATTAATCTATGCAGTGGCAGAAAAAGGGCACAAATGATGATGCGATTATTAAATGGATTATTTTTAGTTGATCGGTTGATGTATTTGGCTCTTCAACGATATTTTGGATTACGTCCAAATCCTTCCCAGAAGCTGATGTGGTTTTCCACATTTAGACGATTTTTAACACTTCTACATTCAAGTCATCATACATACGCATTGTACACATTTTGTTTACCTACTGGTGTTCACCCTTTCGGGTGGTATTCATTAAAACTGTCACTGGACTCTTGATAACATCGTTTTAGATCTTTAAATCTAAGAATAATTAAAAATAAAAATTTTGCAGTACCAATTGAAAAGTTGTAACAACCCGTTACTATATTATATTTATGTTTGTTTGTAGAATATATTTTACTATGCTCTATATATTATATATAATCTTATCTTATTTACTTTAAAACAGAATTAAATAAATTCTTCTCTTTGTAATACATTAATCTATATTTTATTGTACTGTACGAATTTGTATTAGCTTTTATGTTAATTAATTGAAACCACAATAACAAAACAATTTAATGAATAATGTTTGAAATTTCTAATAATTTGAATCATATGTTTCAGATAACAAACAGCTGCGCTGGCATCGTAGGGGCCGAGAGGCGCTTATATTGTCAAGTTTGTTTCGACCTGGCCTTTGAGACGCATGACCGCTCCGTGCTTTCACTATGAGGGTCCAACATTAAATATTTGATTTGCATTACATCTATAATTATTATGTACAATTGTTACATATTTTTAACTCTAATCGAATGAAAAAGTAACAGCAGTCTCGAAACATTGGTACCTTTGTTCTTTTGGCACATTGTCTAGAGAAAATTGGGGGAAAATTTCAAAATTAATTATTTTTTTTTATAGATATCGGTGATAGGAAGTCTCAAGGGCGGAAGTTTGGTTACGGAGAGCGTTGGGAACAGGTCCGATTGTTTATATAATTAAATATTTGAATCCAAACGACCCCAGTGAGTTTCTTTATTTTAATTTCATTCTGTTTGGTATGCTTTGATCAATCTTGGTGTTGACAGGAACCTTGATTATAATCTATAATTTGCACCGATAACTTCATTTTATATTTTCTAATAGATTTTATCTTTAATTGCTACGATGTGAAATTATTCACAAGGCGCAATTGTTAATCAATTTACCACCAGAATTTAACATCGATCATGAGACCGCTGGAAGTTGTTAGTTTCCTTTTGTAAATAATTTATTTGATCTGGCTTGCTTCCCAAGTGATCCCCAAACATTTTAGTGACTAACTTATTTGTATCACTAGTTTACATAATAACACTTTACTACGAATAAAGTTATAGGCCTCACCTACGGCTCGGAATGCAACGAACTGGTAGTTGCATAAACATTTCTGGACCTGCGATACTCAAAGCTGTTTGTGCCGACCTAAATATAATTTGTCAAATAAATATTACAAATTCATAATTCATTTAAGAATGTCATCATTCGTTAACGTGGTAAGCAATAGCTGACACGTTGTAATGCGTTTATTATGCGGTTAATACGCAACAATAGGTTTAGTAGTCACTCGAATATCACCGTGTTTCTGGCTTAGTCAGGAAAATGAATCCGTTAATGACGACTAGAAAATTAATGTTGACAGATGGGTACATGAAAAAAGGAATAAAAACGCACCCAAAGTTTCATGCATTTAAATACTCAACTAACATTTTGCTATATAGCTAAGCAGTATTTATATTTGTCGAGAAAATTACAAATAAATTACGTTTAGTATTTAATGTGTAATTTTTGCTGTTAACTTGTCGATATTATGGCATCTTTGTTATATAGACTTTGGTTTCCGGATACCGCATAAAAATTAATAGCAGGAATTTTAATTTGGAGGACGTCTTATACAATGATTAACAAAGGTTTCATTCAAAACGTTTTGTAACGGTCTATGATAGCGAAGTGGTGTTTCGCATGTTGGTACAACATGTCGTGTGGGGAATTTGGAACTCTTAGTACGAACTATTTCGTCTCTCACAACATTTAAAAATTGGAGTTTTGTTGATTCTTATTTGTTTTTTGCACATATTGTGTGGATTTTTTGTTGCCTTGTATCGCAATTCTTGCCCAAACAATATATCGATATAGAATAACTGTCGGTTTATTAGAAAAAATATTCGAGAGACCAAACCTTGATTTTGATCACACATAATCCTAAGTGGGAGCCATTTTTAAGACTTATTCAGTTTTTGGAACAATCTCCCAGGTTACCCAAAGTAGATTTTCTTATAGGCTCGGTAGGGCTCTAGCGAAGTGTTATGCAAAACTTTAGAGCGTCATTTTCTGGAACGATTTCTAACATTGTCTGCTTCACAGAACTAGGTTTCTATGTTGGTAACCATTAATTGAATGATTTTGAGTCTATCTTAATGCTTACTATTGAGCAAAAGGTAAATTGTCTCCTTCTAATATCGCGGCATTTATCGCCACAACTAAGTATAATAGACGTTTACATGCTCCTCTTTTAAGTTAAATGCGGCATTTTGGATTTTATAGAAATTAGAAATGAATTAGTATAAAATCTGGCAGTACTGATTAATCTAAGCATAGTGATAGGTATTACTGCAATTTGAGTAAACTTAAAGAAAGGGAGTACTTATTTTTACAGCAACCGCGCTTTGTGTGAAGATAAGATTGTGGGTATAACAGGTGCCAGGTAATCTTTCGTTTAAATCTTACAATCTAATATTACAGAAGTTTTCGAAAATAATTTTGAACTATGGGTTGGAAAATGCTTTTTATTTACCGACAACTGAAGTTAAAATTGTCCGCGGAATTTAATTGCATTATACAGGGTGTCCAGTATATAAGTGGCATTACTTTGACATCACATACATTGTGATATGTACGACAAAAACCGCTTACAAACCATGTGTCTAAATTGCATAGTTTTCGGAACATTTGCAATTGTTTTCAATTTTCTCTTTTCAGCCCAGTCCTGCTTTTTAAGTTGGTCTACTGTGATGGATGATGAAATACTTGATCGACTGTACGTATAATATGTGTTTGTCACGGGATTCACCGCTAAGAATAGGTACATATCAGTACATTTTGCGGAAAACAAGTGCGCTGTAAAGACTGAGAGATTTGGGAATTGTTAGCCACAACTCTATAGGATGTGGGGGCGAGGACCGCAGATGATAGTATGTTAAACATGCCCTGATACAAATACTAGAAGAAAACTCTGCCGTATTTACTATTTTCATAGAAATGACAGAAAACAATTTCTTACTTAAGGTATAATTTCATTATAAATCCTTCTTTTATAATTAATTATGATGAATTTAGTTAGTTTAGGAACAAAGTCATAGAGATTATCAAGCTTTATAAATATTCAAAATACGAATAAGTATTTCAAATTTTTAATGGTTATTTATTTTATAGTTTTATTTGTAAATGATATTAAATTTACAAACGTTTTCCGGTTACAAACGCTTCCTTAGCATACCTATACGACATTTGAAAATTTATGGATTACGTTAAAATATCAAAACTAATAAAAACCTTTTATCCATTAAACAGCTATTTATTTCAGATACGTTTGTAAGTTCAATATTATTACAAATAGAAGGTAAAAATTTTAAATATCTAATCGCATATTGAATATTTATAAAACTTAAGAATCTCCCATGGCTTTCTACCTAAATTAACTCAATTTACTCATCATTTTTATTAAGCTAAAATAAAAATAAAAGCAACAATCTAACAACTAGTTATTCAATAAATTTGTAGTACGATGCAATAGACACATTGAAATACGTAATTTTAAAATAATGTTTTCAAATTATTACTAGAAGTACATTTTTACACAGCTGATTTCATTCATCCATTCTAAAATAAACTAGCTGGAGTTCAGTAATATGATAGTAAATAAATAAACACAGTTTCTGTGGTGTACATACAACACATGATTGAATGTAGGTCATTACAGATCCCGATTTGTGATCAATATTTACGCGAAAACTTCTAAAATTTTTTTTCGAGATAGATTAAAATTTTATAGAGTTTTGGGTGCCCTAAGAGTCCGTCTACAGGTGCGTAAATAATGCAGCTTATATCCAGGACACCCTGTATAATATTTATAGTGGGTCTTTGTTGCCGTAGTGGTTATCAAGTTAGATTCTATGCCCAAGAGACGTGGGTTCAAACCCGATTGAGGTAGGTAAATTTTTCAACAAAAAAAATATAAAAAAATATGGATTTGTCTTGGATAAGGAAGTAAAACCTAAGATCCGTGTCAATGTGATACTTGACGCGTTGGTACTCCTCAACATTCGGCAAAATTCTAGTAGGCATGGCGAAATGGCAATTGCAGTTGAAACTAAGACGGCCAAGGTAACTTCCGCACTCCTAACTTTCTGCAATAAAACAAAAAAATAGTATTTTTATTTATACGTGACTTACTATTTCGTCTATCGTCCAGTGGTTGCTAAACTTTATTGAAAGCGTAATATCAGACTGTATTGGGAAGTTAGTACTTATTTATGGTCTCCAGAGTAACTTGTACTTTGGAAGGAATTTATCTTCAGGTTATTTATTGCGAAGATTCTTTACGGAACATCTTCGAAGCTAATTGGGTGATGTATGCACACACTAAGTTGTAGGTGATTTAAATCGTACTTTGATCGTTAGTATCACTACAAAGAAAACGATTCGCAGCTCTCAATTTACCTTTTATGCATTTCGGCCGTTGCTATGATAACCTTGTCTTGCATTTTAATTACTAATTGGAGAAGCATATTTTAAACGATATTTTTCTTGCCATTTATCACTTCCTTAACATCTATCTGCGGGCTGCAGAAAATGCGTTTCTTTGACAGAAGCAATTCTCTTGATTAAAAATCTCAGTTTCTAGGTATACTTATAAAATAGATTTTCGTTAAGGATTTGCATCTTTTTTCACGTTGAAGGCGAGTGATATTTATATTTAAAATGACGCACAGTCAACACTAGTATCAGATAGAGGATAAGGACTTGATGAATATACAGGGCTCTTTATAAAACGAGATTATTTTCTAGTTGGAAATGTTTTCTATGATCAATGAGATTTATGTGATTGCATCTATCTCTATTCTGTCAAAGACTAGGTTTGAATTAAACTTTTGAAAAAGGTGTTTAAAGCGACAAGTTTTTATCAAAAAATCTTAATTATCACTAATTGATTTTCATCGTGTGCTTTGCGTGGTTTCTTTTTCATCCATTTTAATTGCAATACTGAATTATTTACTTCAATAACGTATTTTTTTGTATTGAAAGGTACATAACAACTGATTCAATAGAAGATGCAAGGCGTGAATTTCGCTGCCAATTTTATAACAAAATGGTGGTCATGAGTGCCCGCAGAAAATTTTACGCGGGCAAAGCTTAGAGGCAAATAACGCATCTATCTCGATAACTTCGGCTATTATGATTTTTCTCATTTCTTATTCGATCCCGAGAGGAAGGGGAGCTTAAATGCCTTATTTGCTTCCTTTAGGGCACTTCTGATAAAGGCCATGTTTCCACTCCTGTAACCATTATGGAATGAATTTTCTATAAGCATAAATATAGTTCTATACAAAATCTGGAAAAGACTAGACGTCGAAGAATAGTTTGTACAACGAAACTATTGGATATATTAGCAACCGACATCCACAGGATCAACAGTCGCTTAATTTTTCCTGTGAGGATATTTAAAGGTTATAGGGTATGTGAGATACCCTTAAAAAATTGTGGAATTAAAGCAGAAGATCGCGAAGAAATCCAAACAATTAATCAATATTTACTTGGATACACGATGGATTATTTCTGGTGTAATATTGAAGAGTGCATTGAAGTTGGAGATGATCACATACAACATATTATTTTTAAAAGTTAGAGTTTTCTAAGTTAAAGGTTTATAAGACACAAAAAATCCCAAAGATTAAGTTGTAATTTGATGTGATTAAATATTTTCTTTTTGAGTTATAAAAATAATATTTTCACTTTAAAGTATGTAATCTATTACGGGGAACTCTGTGTATCTATATTGTCATTTAAAATGTTTCACTTACTTCTCTTTGCGTCGGCACAGCGTGGGATACAAACGTATAATTATAAATTACCGAATCTGCGGATATTTACTAAAAACAAGTGACAATTAAAATAAATATTAACTCCATTCTAAATAAATATCTAAGTAAATATAATATTTTTGGATAGATTCTTATAACTAAATAAATTACATCACATCCGTGCCTCTTCTTTGAAACTTACAAATTTTCAGACATATTTCAATTATATAAAATATGATCATGCCTTCTAAAATTCTTGACAAGGAGTTTCTCTGCAGTGATTTGTATCTTCATGTAATAATCTAATTTTACTTCATGTCAAATTTGTAAAGCTTGTGCAGACAAATATCATCTTATTATTAATTTTCGAATTCATAAAGTGATGTCAATACTAATTAAAAATATCCGTAAATAGAGCGGCTAACATGTATTCCACGATTTTACATATAAATACATAGATATAAGTAAGGTAGCTTAAAAATAGAAATTTTCTTCAAAATTTGAACTAATGCTTTTATTCTGTTCTTCTAATTCGTTTAAGTTCTTGTATAAAATCATTAAAGTTCATTATAACAAAAACTCGTTTTCATTCCCGTATTAAAATTAATTTATGCTATAAACACTCTCCATTAAATTACCATACTTTTGATATCATTTAATTAAACTGTTTTAGAAAACATAATTTAGGAAAATTATGTGCCATATTGGCCTTTAGGCAAATTCTTTATTTTCTGAACCGTTTCCCGTTTCTCATGTACGCTAGCTTCCGCAATAAATTTTGTTAATCTAAGGAGTCATTTTAGTAGGGTTAATTGGTAAAATGGAAATAGAGCAGTTAGTTTAACAAATTGCGGTATTTGAACATTACTGTTAGATTAGAATATTCTTTCAAATACTTTTATTTAAACATAATTTAAAATCTTCTTGATATCTAAAATTTTTAACATATTTAATATTTAGTTTGCTTGGTATCATTATTTGGAAGACCATTCAATAATTTTGAATTAAAAGTTCACATTAAAATGTAAAGATATGTACATAAATACTATGTATACATTTAAGAGATGTAAATATTATTTAATTATTAGATTAAATATATTAAGATTTTGTTGTTTACCATGAACATTATTTTGAATTGTGCTAGGTACTATAAATTTTCAGCCTAACAGGCTTATCAGGTTCAAGTGTGTTGAAACTTCATTGCGTCATAGTTGCACATGTTCGAAGCATATACTATAGATATTACAGACAACGTGACTACTATTAAAATAATAAGTAATGGCAGTTCACTTTCAAACCTTGTATTTCAGAAATTAATAAACCGAGTTAGATCAAACCAATTTTATTTTGATAACAGTTGAGCTTTATATAAGTATGCTGAATTTCAAAATTTTTTAAAGTTGGATTCGCTGGTAAATGTAAAATATGTTCTATAAAATTTGTTTTTCATTAATATTTGTAAGAAGAAAAATTAATTTAACAAAAACCATTCATCCAAAGCGGCTTATACATGGATATATAATTGATTGGACATTGTTATATAGTTTTAACAAATTATAATGCTATTAGGTTATTAATAACGAAATTACAATCAATAATTGCGGACGACTCTATTCCGCTTATTTGAAGAGATATTCAAAATATTCAAAATTGTGAAGACCTGTAGAGATAAAAAAGTTTATGCGAAAGAGCACTCGAGAAGCATTCCGCGAGGGGAAGACAACTTTAATAATTCGTTAAAACTAATTAACTTTTGTTGTTCAGAATAATGTTAATACATCTTATAAAAAAGGAAATTTTCAATTTCTATCATAAATAACGGTTTGCGGCGAATTTAACTGGTTTGTAAAAAATAGAGAAGCTACAAGTACTTCCTAAACTGTAATATACACCGTCTCTTTTTCAAGGTATGAGCTGTATGCTGTTCGAATTTCGTTAAATTTTGTTCAACAATAACAAAGTTATAAACTTTTTAAATAAGCATTCTGAGAACACTCCAAATTATTGCACTTTTTTGTAAAAAATCTATAACATCTACGAAATGGCTTAAGATAACAAAATAAAACTTCTCAATTATAATAAAAAATGATTTATTGATAAGCTGTAAAAATTACACAAAAATTGGCCCAGCCGTTTTTGAATAAACTAGTTTGAAAGTGAACCGCCAATACTTATTATTTTAATAGTAGTGCATGCAAATGTGACAGATAACGGAAATTTAGTAACGCGTAGTCATTAAATTTTTAATAAAAGAACGGCATACGCCTTGTTAAATTAAACAACGTTTAGATGGAATTTATGGTGATTTATCTCCTTTATATTCCATTTTAAAATAATGGGAAACATTTTTCATTTTGAGATAAGAATATCTGGAAGATGAGAGCGCTCTGGTCGGCCAATTGGAGTGATAACACCTCAAAAAATTTCAGTTAATGTAGAAATAGTATTAGAAATTCCCCATTTGAAATTGAAGAAATTACCAGTGATGTATAAGATTTCTGAAGCAAGTATTCGCCGAATTCTTCATGACCATTTGGGTATGAATATGGTTAGTGCAAGATGGGTACCACGTATTCTTTCTACCCTTCAACGTTAACGTTGGGTCGAATGTGCGCGCTCATCTTTAAAAATATGCGGAGACGATCCAAAAGTGATGTAGGAGTTCATTGTTACAGGAGACAAAGCAATGATTTTGTTTTGTGATCCTCCATCCACAGGGGAATCGATGGAAAGGCGATAACCCGATGAAACACGTCTCAGAAAAGTGAAAGTCGTTCAATGAATAAAAAAGGTGATGGCCCCAATATTCTGGGATTGTGAGGGTACTTTACTCATTGACTTTAAAGGGTGCCATACAATTGCCAACGGCAAATGCTATGCATCTTTGTTACATAAATTAAGGGATACCATTCGTGCAAAATGTCGAGGAAAATTAAGAAAAGGTGTTCGTTTATTTCACGACAATTCGCCCGTCTATACTGCCGCCATTTCATATACTGCTATCCGCGAATGTGGCTTTCGATAATTGAAACATTCCTCGTATCGTCTGGACATGCCGCTAGTGATTATTATTTATTTTCCAATTTCAAAGAAAACCTAAGGGGACGTCGTTTTCAGGAAAAACTTTAGATTGTTTTACAACTGTATAGAATTATTAATTGATCGTTGTAATACGAGTAAATGTATGTATTGCAGTTAAGGGAGATTACATTGCAAAATAAAAGTTGTTATAATTTACCAAGTTTATTTTTTCTATATCAGGCAGAGAATTTATAGCGCCTACCCCGTACATGTCAGTTAAATAAAACAAACGATTTTCACAACTCAATGACGAAGTTAATTCGTTACCGTTTTATTAACTAAAATGCATGATATGCTTTCAACAACTTGTCACGCAGTAATTGGTGGCCGGTTCTCCACGCTTTTACACAACAAATTATGTTATGAAATGCTCATTTCGACCTGCATCTATCAGTATAAACTGGATACTGGTTTGCAACTAGTTGGCTGCTGATTGAATACATAAGTGTTTTTGTTTGTGAAATAGAAGCATGAAGCCCAAAAAAACTAGAGAAAAGGTTGAGCAAAGCTTGCAGAGTAATTCGACCTAAATTGTTGACCATAAAATCATCAAACCTTGAAACTTTTGATGACGTTTGGTGGGTATAGTCCATACAAGAAAGGCGTTCAGAAACCTTAGTAAGGTACATCAATCTCAAGGCAACATCTCTTTCGCTTCGCGGAAGCAAATATCGGAATTCATTGTTTGATCATTGTTTGTCAAAAATTATTAGGTGATGCAGTCAGTATTTCACCGATAACAGCTTTCCCATTAAATTTTAAACTTACAAACCAAAACAATTACTGAAAGTTTTGAAAAATCTGCTTCTGGTTTCAACATTAAGACTAAGATTAACAGTTGCTCTATGCAATAATGCAAGAGATTTGCAATAGGAAAATCTGCATCTCCCTTAGTTTTTAAAAACATTGCAAATCGTAAAGCATTGCTGATCTTTTACCGAACTTAGAAATCGACACGAATTAATGCATATTTGTATAAAGAATTGTTTTCTCCTAGAAGCACATCTCAAAGTATACATCTGCCTTGGCGACTTATTCTCATGGACAATGCTCCATTACACCCTAACACTGAAATGTTGACAAACATAATGTGAAAACTACCTTTTACCAACACCAATAACCTCCGTATGCAACCCATATACCAGGACGTGATCGAATGCCTCTAAACAAGACAAAGAATAAATTATTTCACCGATATTGCAGTATGAAGGGGAAGACTATGGAATTTCTAAAATTAATCGATATAAAGGAGTAGAACAAGCTGGTCCAAGCCCATGATGAAATCTTAGCTTCAATATTGATAAAATAGTGTAAACAGAAATTCCAAGTAAAAAATTATTACAAGATATTCATCACGCAGTGGGCGAAAACGTTGCCGAAACTGAAATTGCGTGCGACGGTGACTATATCGGACCAGATCCATCAGAAGAAGACTATAGCGAAACATGATCGGAAAGAAAATTTACATTACGTTGAACAACACCCGTGTTATTCTGCAGCAGTTATGATTTTTATTCAGAAACGGAAAAATTTTCATGTAGCTTGAAGGTGATGATAAATATGCAGCAAAATCATAAGATAAGTTGGGCGCCAGTTCGTTTACGAACAAGTAAAATTATCCAGGCAGATAACCGAACAATAATAAATTAAGGTAACCCTCAGGCACACTATGGGACTTAACTAGCTCTAACTCTCTCTCTCTATAGATATACACACACACACACACAGATATATATATATATATATATATATATATATATATATATATATATATATATAG
>JAHWXV010467417.1:0-15309 GCA_024586415.1 Phrixothrix hirtus | reverse complement strand
ATATATATATATATATATATATATATATATATATATATAGACTGCAAAGTTATAGAAGATTTGATGTGTTAAGCAGGTTACACCTGAAATATCCCCGCAATTCCAAATTAGATCAGAATGTAGTGAATGAATTAACATAAATATACAAAGAAATCAATAAACATTTAGTGTGAAATTAGAATATCACACATAAGGCATACAAACATATACAATACTTAGAAAATAGAAAAATTATCCTAAAAATCTGATTTACTGTACAAAATTACATTTAAATCGATATATTGCAGATATATATTAAAGCTAAGTGTAACTATGCTGCCATAAACGCTCAACATTCGAAAGTGTGAATATATCGTAATATCTTACTTCCACTCACGAGTTACTATCCCAATTTCGAATAAAGATGTAGATCTGGTTGTTAGTTTGTGAAAAAGTACTGCCCACATAACGTTACCAGTCTTTGAACTGAGTATGTATTAAAGTTCCAACTTCGGATATATGTAAATCTTCTAATTATCTTGCTAAAATGCATTATGCGCATACGTATATCCTAATACCCTAGACCGTACATGTGTTAAAAATTTAAACTTTGTAAAACTCTAAATCTGTTAATTACCTTCCTAACTTTCATTGTGAAATTTACATATCAAAATTCATATAACTTCATGCATTTTAGAATTTATTTACCGAAAAAAATTAAAGCATTATAATAAAGATAATTCAAGTTAGTAGATAGGATTAGGCAGCACGGGATCATTCACACATCTACATGGATTTCGCGGTTTTTCGTGTCTAAGTATAGAATCGCGAATAAAGCAGCGAATTACATCGAAAACCGCGAATAAATCACATTCTCCTCGCGTACGCGGAAAACGGTGAAATCCATGTCGATGTGTGAATGGTTTATAACGACCTATCCTATCTACTAACTTGAATTCTCTTTATTATGGTGCTTTAATTTTTTTAGTAAATTAATTCTAAAATGCATGAAATTATATGTAAATTATACGTAAATTTAATATTTTATTTTATAAAAGGAGCTATATAAGGATTTTTTAAATTTTATCACATTTTAGAACTTAAAAGTTCTGTTGATTATTGCGTCTATTTTAAGAATAGGATGACTACACTTGATATACTTTAAGGTCATGTTTACGTGTCGTTTTTCTATGGAATAAGTTTACAAACAAAATACGTGCGTTTTCCTTTCAAATAATATATTATTGTAAAATTGTATTTAAAAGATGCAACATTGACAGATTTACATTTTCACAAAGTTAAATTTTAATAAATGAGCCGTTCGAAGGTTTTGGTGTATTACCATACGCATAATGCAAGTTAGCAAGGTAATTAATATATTTAGAGTTTTACGAAGTTTAAGCTTTTAATACACGTGCGGAGGTAAGATATTACGATATATATTCATACGTACAACACTTTCGAATGTTGGGCCTTTATGGCAGCACAGTTGCACCTAGTTTTAATATATATGTGCGGCATATCAATTTAAATTTAATTTTGGATGGTAAATCAGATTTTTAGGATAATTTTTCGATTTTCTAATCATCGTATATGTTTGGATGCCTTATGCGTGACACTCCAATTTCACACTAGATGTATTTTGGTCTCCTTGTATATTTATGTTAATGCATTCCCTACATTCTGATCCAATTTGGAATTGTGGAGATATTTCAGGTGTAACCTGCTTAACACATTAAATCCTTCATAACTTTACAGTTTATATATATTGCATATAGTAGCCAAATTAACTAATCAATTCATAAAAATTAATAGTTAATCAGTCTCCCGATTAGCTTTAGATCCATACATATATAAATGCACCTACAAGTATTCTGGATGTGTTAATAAAAGTATACCATTATGTGTGCAGATAATAAGAAACATTGCAAAATTCCACACTATGTATGTGAAGAATGAACTTGTTAGATTTTACATTAAATTAAAAATGTTGGAGAAAAGTTAGTTACTGTTGATACATCGGCGTAGGTTCCGTTTTAGAAGGTAAAATTTGAATAATTCACTAGATAGCCCAACATCCCGTAAATATTATACACAACTCAAGTTTCACTATCCCATGTCACATACGTTCGCGTTTTACCAGTGATAATGACAGATGTCTGCTGTCAAATCATAAATGTAGGGTGTCAGGTTATATGTTGCCCGCAGATAGCGACTGCAGATCTTGACTACAGCTCTTTTATTGTGTTGAATTTGTTATTATGTGACTGGTACAATAGGATTGCATGTATAATTGTGAATATTTAATGCTGTTTATGCCTATGCAAAACATTTATGTATGTATATTGTATTAAGTCACTAGCGCTATTTTCAAATAAAGGCAAAATTCGAGAAGTGCTTTTTATATTATTCAACTTAGCAGTACAAATTGTTAAAAATATTAATTATATGATACATTGTTTACCTAATTAGTGATAAATTGGTTAAGTATAATCTCATACAAATAACAGTGAAGCTAGCAGATATGTAATTTATGTAATTCATTGATTTAGTAAGTGAATACTAATACTTTTAATCAGCAAATATGAAAATATCTACTATTGCTATTTTACTACCTAGTAAACAAAATAGTTTAACAATAAAACTTATACATCTCTATAAAGTTTAGTGATAATATAGTAAAATATGATTACAAATAGAGATTACGTTTCGCTGAATAAATAGTTGACTGTAAAGCGATTAGACTAGTTATTGCTTTACAATTTATTTCAGTTTACAAGTGCATTTGCATGAATATTTGTGTTAAAGGAATAAATGCACCACTACATATAGGTACTTATATATAAATTTACCTATTATATAAAATTCATTATATGTTTCATTAATTAGCAATTGGAATGTGTCCCCAGGCTAGTGTGCTATACAAATAAATCGTGTATCGTCATTTTCACTAAGAGCAATTTTGTTTTGGTTAATAGTATATATTTCATGCTTATATGTCCTGAAAATGCTTTGCTTTACAAACAATGACACATTGGTATTTGAGCACTCCCTATAGTCATCTCCAGATATGTCTTGATTTACTACACACCTTTTGCTTTCTTCATCTAATCGATATGATCATCGCGTGTGGAATATGCATACATTTTTGGACCAAGTGCTATAATTTCATATAAAATATGGCCTGCCGCTTCATGTTTCATAAGTCTTATAACTGCTTTGTTTTCTTGAGGGATTCTATAAAAATTGTTTGGTTTATAGTTGCTGGTGTTGAATCATTCAATATTGTTGGGTATGTCTTCATATAAATCAGTAGTTTCTATAAGTAATATGAAACTGTCAGTATCACAATACCTTAGGGTTTCGCGGTCTTTGTAATTTGGTTTAATGAAATCATAATAAAATTCGTACATGAGAAATTTCGATACCACTAATACTGAAAATCCCTTATTAATTGCTTTGTTGTATGTTACTTTCAACCTTTCTAATTATATCGCTAGCAATTACTCACTAAATACCGAAATAGTTTTTATGTTAAGCTTCGCTATAAGGCTTTCAGCTCCACGTCTTTTCCCAAAATCTTCCCAATGATTTACTAGTTTTACATCTACGCTTTTATCGTCATTTTCCATCATTTTCCCATAAACACTGTTATTGATCAATTTGAAGAAGTTTTTTCGAAACTATTTTTAGCATGTTTTCGTAATTTAGTATTTAGATCTATATAATCCTTTAACTATACGGGTTGATTGAATTGCAATTCACCATGATTTTTTCTAATTTGTAGTCCATGTTTAAGTGCTTGTTTCATGTTTCTATAATGTACTACATATTTTTCTTTATCATATAAATTTGGAATTAATTTTTTATTTTGCAATTTGGCTTTTGGTGGTGGAATATTTACAGGTAGGAATGGTAGCAGATTGTGTGCTGAGTGGAGAGATTTAAGATATTTAATGTCAATTTCTAAAAAGTATCCAACTGACGAATTGTTGAAATTTGAAACTTAGTTATCATTTAGCCATTTGAACCCCCCATAAAGTAATAATTCGGACGTTGCCCACCCGTAAAGGTTATTCGCATTCCAATATGCGAGATATGATGAAGGATGATTTGGATTGTGATCCTCCATATATTTATTATTCCCCTTAACATATCGAAGTGATGCTTGGCAGACTCTTATACATTTAGGCACAAAATGATGCATGTCTAAATCTGTGAATAGTTCTAATTCAATTCCAGTCATTTTGAACATGGCTTGCCAACTAAGCGCTGCTATTGTAAACTGCTGGGCAAGATCGACCTGGTATATGTGAAGACATAGATTCCTGAATTCTCCAAATGCATTGCATAAAAGTAACACTTAAAAGTATCCCATACATTAATGGCTTGTACATATTCATTGTTAGTAATATGTTCATTGTTCAAGGAATTGTAAAAACTTTTTTAGTTTGAAGGTTGGTTTCATTTAAACATTCAAACGAATCCATATACCGGTAAGGAGATATTCCTTTCCTTCTTGTTAAATTAAATTCTTCATTGGTTAGAAAGGATTTCTTTATCTCATGTAGTTGTGCGCTTTCTGAATTCTTTGCAAGCCTTTCCAAAGAAGTACTCATAAATATAAACGAATCCAAAAATCTTAACTTCATATAAGCCTTGTGAGTGATATTAATTTTATCCACATACTCATCTACCAATAACGATTTTGTAAATGAGATACATTTCTCCTTATTTTCAGGAATAATATCAATTTTTTTATTATCGCATTCTAATTCTTTTACAAATGGAAGATAATCATAATTTGATATATTATGAAAAAATATTGAAATAATCTTTGGTTTTTTATAATTAAATTGCATCTAGAATGCGCTGCGCCTACAAATTTTGATGTAAAATGATCATGATGCGCCACTTTGTCTAAAACTTCAATTTTTTTATCGCAGATATGAAAAATTGAAGCCGTGTCAAATATGTGCTGTTTTTCCGTATTAAGTTTATCCATAGGAAGCACCGTCTTTAAGTGATTGTTATCTATCTTCTTAATATCCTCACAAAGTTTCTCTATTAATACGTTTGTACAATTTTCTCCCATATATGTCTCATATTTACGCAAGGTATCGTCATATGAGTACTTGGTGTAATAACCAAAGCTATATGGAACATGAAGATAGTTTTATTCGTATAACTATTATATGGACCGGGATTGGTTGTTTGAATTGGTTTTTGAAGAGTAAACAACGAATGGAACCCTCATCTTATTCTCATACTTATTGAACTTTAAAATAATTCCGGGAACTAAGTCATCGATTTTGTTTAGCTTTAGATCCTTTGTAGACATGACTGTTTAAACTTTATTACAGTCATTAGCTTTATGTAAAGATAATAAAGATTCTTTAGGGAAAAACGTTAAACATCCACCACATAAGAATTTTTTTTCCATTATGGTTTGCACTTTGTGCGCTGATAAGACGCAAAACGTCTTTGATCCAGACCCCTAGTACCCCCTTAAATATATAATAAAACTATATGCATCTATTGAACTGATTTAGAGTAATATATAGGACCCACAATATCATAATTTTTATTCTTATAATTAAATTCTACACCATACACGTTTACACTTATATTATTATTAACTTCATATTTAGGAATATCTTTAAGTTTCATCGGAAATTCCATTCCAGTGGTATTAATCACTTCTGAATAATGAGAATAGGATGATATCCGATCAGTGTTCTTAGATACGGGATATATTGTTGATGTGATTGCCCGAGCAAAACAAGCGTTATCTGAGTTTTTGACATTTATGCATGCCATCTTTAATCGAATCTGCTTTGACAATTCAATGTAAGACGATCCCCTAATAGGTGTGTACTTATTAATATTAATTTCAAAATGGGAAATACCCTTTAAACTCCATCCGCTGTCCCTTTTTTGAAATTTTTCACTTTTTGTTGTAATATCAGAACATAATTTGTCATATAAATAAGTCATTCATAAATTGCGTAACTACTTTATATTTGGTGTTAAACGATTTTAATTCTCCAATGGGGATTTTTCAGAAATACAATGTCCGAATAGTTCCATGTTGAATTTAGTTCCAGATGTATGAGATTGAATGATGGATTCAATTAAGCCAAACACTGTTGATCTACTGCTTTGCAGAAATTTGGGTATATTAATTCCTTTTCCAGCAATTCTATTTTTGAAACTAGAATTTTGCAATGATCGCTAAATCTTTTTCTGTTATTAAATGCCCACTATATTTTTTAACTGTCATAAAATCATCTAGGCATATATTACATCGCATACCTTCGAAATGCATCTTCGGCTGATCGCTGACATTAGACAATTTCATCTTCTTTGCTGGTGGAGGACCATCATCATTGTTGTTGTGGTTACTATTCATACGTATAAATAGCTCCATACCACTCGGGAAACTCTTCCCGCATATCCCCCATACTTGCTGTGGTTCGTGCTGTTTATTAATATGCCTCTTAAAGTTATCTAATCGACTAAATTGTACGTTGCAAAAATTGCAATCAATATTTTCGCCGCTTCCACATGTTTTAGAATGACGCATTAATGTATCATTTCTAGAAAATATTTTATTCTACTTATTACAACTAAACATTGTGCTTTGTTAACCTTGGAGATCTTAACAGTACAAGAACACCAGTAACCTGAGAGAAAGTTTGCTCGTAAACCTTTTTATACACTGCGATGATGGATTATTGCGTATGCTCAAACGTTATATGTGCGCATTGTGCATCTTCGGCGCACTTCTTCGGTTGCGATTGTACGGTATCCTGTATACGTACCTATTTTGTATAACGACTCCGCGGATTAGAAAAGTAGTTTCTATTAAAGTTTTCGGGGAAGTGATTTAAAATTACGTGTATCAAATATTTTGTCGTAACTTTGTGTTTAGATCTGTATAATCCTTCAACCATGCGCATTGATTGAAATGTAATACACGATAAAATTTTGTAATTTGTAGTCCATGTTTAAGTGCATGTTTGAAGTATCATAATGTGCTACATATTGTTCTTTATCATATAAGTTTGGAATTAATTTCTTATTTTGAAATTTGGTTTTAGGTGGTGGAATATATTCATCTAGGAATTGTTGCAGATTTTGTGCTGAGTGGAGAGATTTAGAATATTTAATATCATCGTCTGAAAAGTTTCCATCTGACGAATTGTTATCGATACTTGAAACATTGAAATTTGAAAGTCTTATTCGTATAACTATTAGGTGGATCGGGATTGGTTGTTTGAATTGGGCTTTGAAGAGATTTGAAGTACGCGTAAACAACCCATGGAATCTGCATCTTCTTCTCGTAGCTATTGAACTTTGAAGCATTTCCGGGGACTAGATTGCGTAACTACCTCATATTTGGTGTTAAACGATTTTAATTCTTCAATGGGGTTTTTTCAGAAACATAATGTCCAAATAGTTCCATGTTGAATTTCAATCCAGATTTGTGAGATTGAATAATGGATTCAATTACGCCAATCACTACTGATCTATTGCTTTGCAGAAATTTGGTGATATTAATTCCTTTTCCAGCAGTTCTATAGTTGGCAATTCTATATTTTAAACTAGAATGTAGTTCCATTACATCACCATTGAGAGGTTTTGCAATGGCTGGTAAATGTTTTTGTGTTCTTAAATGCCCAACATATCTTTTAACAGTCATATAATCTTCTAGGCATATATTGTATCGCATACCTTCCAAATGCATCTTCGGCTGATCACTGACATTACACAATTTCATCTTCTTTGGAGGTGAAGGAGCATATCTCTCATACTTGCTGTGATTCATGCTGTTTATTAATATGCCTCTTCAAGTTATCTAATCGACTAAATTGTACGTTGCAAATATTGCAAGCAATATTTCCACCGCTTCCACATGCTTTAGAATGACGCATTAATTCTTCATTTCTGGAAAATATTTTATTATACTTAATACAGATGAACATCGTGCTTTGTTAAACTTAGAGGTCTGAACAGTACAAGAACACCAGTAACCGGAGAGGAAGTTTGTTCGCAAACCCTTTTATACACTGCGATGTTGGATCATTGCGCATGCGCAAACGCTATATGTGCTCATCGTGCATACTCGGCGCGTTCTTTCGGTTGCGATCGTGCGATATCCTGTTTACGTACCTATTATGTATAACTACGCCGCGGATTAAAATAGTAATTTCTTTTAAGGTGTTCGTGGACGTGATTTAAAATTACGTGTATCAAATATCCTAGTTATATAGTATTCCCGTACGTGACCTAGTGTTTCTTTTCTATATGAAAGTATCTAACTTGAAATTGGGAGTTCCCTTAGGAAGGACTGAAAACCACATACATACATTGCTTGCAAACCTCGTGGTTGCATTGATGACTGGAATTTTGCCTGTTTGTTGTAATTCAAATTTCCCTTTAAATCAATTGTCATATTCCACATATGAAGAAATTCCCTAGAAATGATATTTTATACTAGACTGATTACTTTTGGTTAAATCTATAGCAACATGAATCACATTTCCCCCCAACAAACTAGCAGAAAAAATGGAAATCAATTTTGATATATCGCTCACCCTTCTATAATGCTAAAGGTGGAGGGAGTAAAAGTTTGTTATCACGCATGCTATTTTGCCTATACTAGTGGGAGGTGGAGCTCGTCTTCTCTAATATTAACTATTAAAGTTTGAGTTCCAAATTGCAGACAAAATGGCTGAGTGAATGGTTTTACTGAGGAAAGGACGTGCGGGAAGAAGATGGTATTATAATTTCATGGAAAGAAACCCTGAGTTATCACTACAACTACCACAAAATGCATCATTAGCCACATTACCTGATGAATGCGGCTTTTCAACTGTGTAAAAACGATGTCAATATATTATCGTCGCAATGGGTATAAAAGAGGTATCCGACTTATTAAGTGGTGAAAGGGGAGTCATTGCAATAGCTGTCTGTTGCTGTAGTGCAGATGAACAATTTATTCCACCAACGATCATTTTGAAGAGGATGGGAATAGTGGATGGTCTTACATTAGAAGCACCTAAAGGCAGCTTAGTGGCGATTTCGCAATCGGGTTACATCGATTTTAATCTTTCTGCAAAGTGTCTATTGAAATTGTGTACCCATCTCAAGATAAATCAGTTTTGTTACTTGTTACTACACAGTAAGGATCTCGGAGAGCTGGATCTAGCACTTGATCTTGCTGTTAATTTGTTAAAGCTAGCGGGGCATACAATACATAAACGCAACCCCTTAATGTTGCAATTTTTAAACCCTTTCAAACATTTTACATACAAGAATTGCAAAAATGGTTACGAAAAAATCCAAATATTGTATGATAACCCAATATCAACTTTTTCCAGCTTACACAAGAGCTACAACAATTCAACGCGCAAAAAGAGAGTTAGAATTACTGGACTTGCAAGTTTTTAGTGATCACGGCTTTGTTGCTGTGGAAACATATCAAAATGATAGCCTTCCACAGAACTCGGAAAGGCAAGTAACGCCAAAACAAATTTCAGGCGTATGTAAGTAATGAGTCATTTTATAAAATCTATTTAATTTACCTATGAGATGTTCTGTAGAGAATGTCCAGCATGTTCTTCTAGAACCAATATCTTCTTCAAGTAAGTTGCCTATAATATCCATAGCAGAAATTTCGTCAATTCCTCAGCTGAACCCTAACAGCACCATGAAATATAAAGAGGCACAAAAATTTGCACTTTAACCTCAATTTATTCCAAAACTGAGTTAACGGGCAAGGTGATAAAGATGCAAACCGAGTTTGTGGCAGAAATGCTTAATTTAGATTATTTCCCAAGTACAAGCAAATGCGCATCTGGGCATTGTATTTTTGTACCAAGAAATTGGAAAACCTGTAGTACCTGGCATGCTCAAAGAGGATCATGCCGATTGTAACAGTGTCGGCCCTTTCAGAAAATTTTAATTTCTTCTCGTATTGCCATAAAGCTAGACAGATAGATTCAACTAATGTTAGGTATAAAGTTACTTTAACATGTGATATAATTTTGTTACAAGTCTCTTATGTTAATATTATTTCGAGAAAATAAATCGTAGCTATGTAACGTTAGACATTGTTGTTGCAATGGAAGACCATTGTGGTTCAATTCAAAAAGCTAGTTGCCGCGAATGACCCGCTGATAAATATTTTAAAGAACTTAGACTTCATATTCATGTTCAAAAATTCAAATTTGTTTTAACTACAGTAAATGTAGAAAATGTAAAAAAGCACATTTCAAATATTATTTATCATTGAAAAACGCTCAATTGCTACGTCTAAACCTGATAATAATGGACCTGGTCCAATTCCAGCAACTTTGCTCTATGCATATCTTGCCAATTCAAAATTTTACATCTTTATGTACATATATTTATTGTCTAAAAGTTGGAAATTGTTTTTTGTTACTATAAGGCATTCCAATAATTTCAAAATTTATTCAGCACAAATTTAGGTTTCAAAGTGATATAACTTATCGAGTACTACTTTGATAAAAATTAAAGTTGTATATAAGGAAAATTAAATTTTGTAGTATTTTATTATATAATAAATCATTGCAGTTAGACTTCAGACTTTTATTATATTAAAATATAGGTGGATATAGAATTTCAATATTTCCAAAAATAAAAACATTACATAAAGCATCACATATTATTCTGCTAGAATTGTGCTTTCTTCACTTACGTTATTCGAATAAAAAACTTGGACCTGATTAAAGCTTAACCGAATTAATTATAAATAATTAACCGTCAAATATTTTATTTCTTTAGCGTTATAACTATTATCTACCCAAGTCAAATAAATCGTTATTAATGGGTAGGATATGAAGTTAAGAATTAGTTTTTCGGTCGACCTTCTAAAAATCGTTACAACCGAAATAGTATCATTCCAAAAAAGTGCTGCGAAGAAAACAATACACACGAATGAACTCTTACAAACAACTAGTTACTAGTCGTGAGATTGCAAAAGCCGAATGCAATAAAAAAGAGGAGAAAGGAACGCTGACAATTATAATGATTGGGTAGAAGAAGCTAACAGGCTGGAAATTTAGAGAAGTGGTAATAAACGAATGGCTTCTTCTTAAATAAAATACTTTTTTGTGGAAAATTTCAATGGAGAAAACAGTATTCATTATTTTTACTATTTCTTATAAATTATATTACCATCGGATTCTTTAATTTTCAGCCCTAGCGAAAATAAAAAACAGTTAAACGAATACTACTTTTCGGTGCAGAATTTAATACTTTATTAAACACAAGTGCTTAAAAATTATATAGACCTATTTTTACAGTATCAAATAATATCGTAAATTCTCCCGATTTCGAGGGTAGTTTTACAAATGCTTCATGTTATAAACCAATCGTTAGAAGAGTACCGCACTAAGCGATCTACAGTTGTAGCAGAATTGTGAACAATATTCTAAATTGTTTTATTCGAATGTTTTAACAAAAACAGTGAACCATTGACTCTCGTGTCCTATTTGACCTTTCAATTTCCTCACACTATTTGGATAGAAAGCAATGATGGCACATTAGTTTAGGATTTTTGGGAAAATTTACATTATTACATGAAACTAATACTTTATTGATTTTCTTGGAGTACCCGCGAACTATCACTAACTTAAAAATGCCTTGATTCCAATAAAGAATTGGTTTAACAAACTAATCTATATTTTCCTAAGAATTTTTTGATTCCACAAAGTAATGCTAAGAGATTTTGAAATTATTGCTTAATAAAAGTTTTAAAAGATGCAAAGTTAAATTTGAATTATTCCATACACCCTTAGAATGTGCTCTTTCGGCAAGCAGAAAGATAAAGCAGAAAGATAAAGCAGAAAATTTTTTCCGTAAAATGATATTCATTCCTGAATAACCTTTCTGTAAAGAAGGAACTAATTGTTAACCTAAAGAAAAGCAAAATAAAATTTTCTCTTTATCTGAACACAAGGTAATCACATGGTGATGTAATAATAAATATAAAATGAAGTACAGAAATGTGATTTTGCTTGATCAAGTTTAATTAATAATCGTTAAAGTTCTAGTTCAAAAATTAATACAAGAATAATTTATGAATAAAAATTTTATTTAACCATAAACATTTGAATTACCCATCCCAAAGGGAATCTAATAATTATAATATATAAATTGATAGTTTAGTTGTGTTAAATATTTAAAAATTACTGGTTTAAGGGTTTATTCGTTATATATAAGCAACCTCTAAATAAAATTTAAAGAAAGATTACAGCCATAAAATATATTTGTATTTACTGATACAGTATATTTATATTTATTAGATTTATATAGATTCCCAATAGGGCGCCAGAAAAAGTAAAATGGATAGTCAGAGAGAAACGCTTTTATGGTTGCTGATTTTTCGCATTGTAATTCAATATTACAAATACAATATTGTAGACCAAGTAATAAGATATGTTTCATATTTTGAGTTCTAAATCTTTTGTTCCAAATATATGTTGTACAAACGCCATTGTTAATGCCGGAGTTTCAAAAAACATTTTCAAGTACAAATTTGGTAATCGGTTGAAAAATATAGTTCTAGTTTATAACATAATTCTTAAAGAAACTCAATTTGGTTTTGTAACAAAGTGTTTGTATTTCAAACTCAATTGGTTCTAACTTGGTTACAATTAAGCATTATTCGAAAAGTTTTAAAATAACAAACAGGGTGCTAAATCTCAACGTAAATATGTTCTAAATATTAATATGTCTGGAGCGAAAATATTTTACATCCTAATGTACTATGTAAGAAACTATACCTAATTTGGGAAATCGAGAGAGTATTGTTCATCGTTGAGACATAAGTTCCATTGGAGTGCAATTTTTATGTGTATTATTTCATTTTATAAAAGAAAGAAACGCACAGACAAATAATGTTACGAATAGTTTTTGAATAAAAGGGACTAACTTTCAGCCCGCCCATTTCCAGGTAAAAATACAGAAAAACTTCGGCTTTGAGCCGATTATCCATTGCTATCGAACCTTTTCCATAAATATCGACTCGTAGTAAAAGTATACTTTTGTAACAAGCAACATATTGGTTTTATATCTTTTAACTCTCGTTATTTTAGCTGACTAACTTTTATACCGCCACTTAAAAATATTACAATAACTATTTCCAAGTCTACTCTCTCGATTTTTCTAACCGACTAAGTACGGTTCGTATTTACTTGTGCGACACCTATTTTACTTTTTCAGAAAACAACTTTTAAAGTGTAGCTGTTCTTGATTTGATAGATTGCATTTGTAATTTTTAATCAGTTATAGCAGATACATTAAGAAATAAGTGAGTGTGTTATTCATTGCCTCTAGTAAACTTTAGTGAAGTATGTCAAACTTGCTTGATGTCTTCTATTTAAATGTTCGGTAAAAATAGGTTACTTACTCAAAGCAAAACTCGCATTTTCCCGTTTCCCCGTTTTTTCAATGGAATTTGAGTACCAGGATTAATTAATCCCATACCTCTGACGGAATGCCATCTTCATTGATCTTTTATGATTGCTGCGGTTTCAGAGCCCTGTTTGGAGGACTTGTCGTTCATGCCTCCGCCTCGAACACCGCGATGATATCCGGGAGACGGGTCAGGATTTTTGTAACACCCCCGTCAAAGGTGGAGACGTTTTTTGTTGTTTCTCGTGTAATGGCAGCAGCCCTTGTGATTTTTATCACGTCGAGGGTGTGATGCATGGAACTCTTAAGCATATTTTATGTGGGTGTGGTTGGACATGTCACTGCTTTCGCGTATGAAAAGCTGTTGGTCTGGCGGCTGATGTGGTGTTGGTTTACACTATGGTTTGCACTTTATGAACTGGATGTTTCGGAAACCCCCGGTAGTTCGCGGTATGTCCAACGCCACAGTTCAGGCACTTCGCTGACTCTTCCCGCTCTCTTGTGCACTCGATTTGGACTGGCTTTGCAGCATCTTTGAGAGTTCCCAAATTGATGGCATGGGTGGCATTGTATGATTCCCCTTTTTCCTTCTACCCTGATCGATAGGTGCATTATCTCCCTCGGGTTAAAGATTTCTTTCCCTGAAGGAGATTTTGTAAGTTCTATGAAGTTCAGTGGAATGGACACCTTTTCCCTCCAATTCTGCACCCTCTTCACCAACAGGACTGGCAAATCCTTGTCTACCAGCTCGTCCTTGATGTTTGGTTGGAAATTGACCCAAACAGGTCCGTAACTACTACCCTACGCGTCTTTTCTTGAGGTAGTAGGTACATATGATAGGGCAACTGCCTATTATCAAAGATTTTTAATATTTTCCGGAAACCTTCAGGGGTATCCGGCTGGATACGGATTCCCATGGTAATGTTGACGGGTATCCTGGGTTTTACTCCCTTTTCATTAAGCACACCAGGATGCTAGCTCATACATCTTTTTTTCTTAGCACTATTGGTGGTACGCGATTTGCCTTCCAATTAATGCTCGTGATCGTGTCGTTCGGGGTTGGTTTTTCTGTTATTTGTTCCTGATCGGTATCCAACAGGGCTTCGAAGCGGTTTCTTATGGAAACTTTTGTGGAAAGTTGGCTTCGTTTCTTCCCGTGGTGGATTTCGCTTCCTAGACTTGATCTTTTGGAAGCTGCTGTCTTCGTTGTCATTCTATGAAAAATCCATTTCATCGTTTAGAAGTTTAATAGCTGCTTCTGCCGCTACGCTGCCTCTTACGTATTCTGTTAGTAGTCTCTCAGCTTCATTTCCGGCTGCTTCAGGATAGTTTTGGGCTATTTTGGTTATATGGTCTGGCAGAATTTGTAGAATTTCGTTGGAAGGTCGAGTTGGTTTATTTGGGCTGATGTCGTAAACCCATTGGAAGTAGGCAACAAGTGCGTCGTGCGTGGCGTCATCCAACATGATAGTAGCTGTGGACATTTCGGAATAATATTCTGCTATTCGCACTACTAGATACAACTACCGACCTACCGCAGCAAGCTGAATGGGGCTAAGTTACAGTATCTGAAGAATATATAAGAGTTACCGACAAATACATTTATATCTGCCGGAAGCTCGATGCACATTCTATCCAAACCAGAGCTCTAATTGTTTGATTCGTTGTTGATGTCATCAATTAAACACGATTAATTATTAGCAATATATCTACGAATTTAATAAAATAAATGTATATAAAAACTCATAGATATAAATAAAGTAGCTTTAAACTTAAGTAGTTAAAAACATAATTTTAAGATTTAGGATAAGTAAAAATTTAATACGACAAGCAGTAAGCTAAACAGACAGGTCTTCACAAAATCGTGACGCTTTGAATAACCAG
>JAHWXV010467409.1:0-16467 GCA_024586415.1 Phrixothrix hirtus | reverse complement strand
TAGTAAAACCTAATCGGTGAATCACCAGTACCATTTTTATGTCAAAATTACAAACATAAATCTTTAAATTTTGCAAAGCCATTATTAACAACATTTATCAATATTCAAAATCCCAGTTCACGTTTTGTAAAACACAGGGGCTTTTCTTAAAAATAATACAACATCAGCTTTTCCATGAGAACGTGTACGATGCTAAAAATAAATGTTAACCACCGATCCCCTTTGCCAGTGAGTTCAAGAAGAAATTTCTTTTAAAAGCAGTTCAAAGCTATCTACCGTGAGGTCAGCATGCGTTTTTCCGTTCTTCGAGGATGCATGTGCATTTTAATTGCGCCAACGCCCTGGTTCGTCAAAGTTCATAATTGACGAGTTATCCCGATTAACGTTTTTATTGAGATACTGAATTCGTGAGAATTCATTATTCTACACCTGTTGGCGAATTTTAAGGGATTCGTTCATTTTTCACCCATGTCCGTTCAAGGGTTAAGGACGTTGCCATGAAATACGCTACACGTACCATATAATTGGAAACCGACGACTTGGAACCATCAAACTTCCGTCTACACGTAGGTAGAGTTTTACTATAAACTTACGGTCAAGTAGTGATTCAATAAAACTCTCATTTTATTTGCTATTTGTTTACGACTGGACATGTGGTTCGATCAAATCATAAGTCAAAGACGATTAAAGTAACAAATAGTAGTAACAAAAATTGACATTAACTTTTATTACCCATTTTTACATTGTTTATCGAAATAAGGCCTTTACAGAAGGGTCGATTGTGTTATCTAGGTTAGCATTATTTGTAAAGTATATAGCACAAGGGTCCACGAACGTAGTTATAAAGTATACATTTTTTATTGTAAGTCCTTCTTTTTTTAAATGAGAGAGATGTATTTCTTATAACTGTACACATTAAACTTTCATAAATATCATTATATCTAGTATACCACGTATAACATTATTTATTTTGTAATTGTAGATACCTATAAATTTATTAACAGATACTTTCTTTCAGAGAACTAGTTTAAGTTAAGTGAGTAACATACTGTCACATATCTGTCCAAGTGAGCTGATCGAAATATTAATCCAGTGGTGTACACTAAGTCAGTAATTAACTAGTAAGTATACCGTGACAAGATCCTACTCCTTTCGGTTTGAAATAAGATTCCTTGCCGTCTCGTTTCTGGAAAAGATCTAACAATCAAGACATTTAGGTAAGGTAGTCCCCAAAAATTACGACTCTTTCCCGATTTTTGACTCTCTCAAGCCGCTCCTGAATTTTAGCTTAATTATTTCATTCAAAAACTGTAGAACCGCCTTTTCCTCCACTGCGGCGGCTGGAGCTGTTAGCTAATTCAGGGCAATCGACATTTTACACAACCTTTTGGGACGCAAGGAGCGTTTCGTTTCGTTATAAATTAAAAATGAAAATTCAACCCGTGTACAAGGTGTCTGGGTTAAAATGTGCATCAAAATCGCTAAAGGTTTAGAGGAAGCATTAGCGTGCTTCAACAAGTAAGTGTATAGGGAAGACTGTATAAGCCAAACGCAATGCTACGAATGGTGCAATCGTTTTAAAGCGGGAAGTACGTTGACCGATGAAGATTTCAAACGTGGACGACCTTTCACGTTAACAAACGAAGAAAATATCATTGCAGTTTGTGCTAGGATTCGTAAAGATTGTAATTTAATTGTATGACAAATTGCAGAACAAGTAGATGAACAATGGCGTCATTAATTTTGCGTGAAAATCAACAATTCAACTGCTTTTCAAAAATATAAATTTGGAAACAGACAAATACAAGAAAATTACTGCTGGTGCCTCGGAGAAATCCAAAACCAGATAAATCCAAAGACGATTTCATTAAATTAAATATTTAAAATTTAAATTAAAGAATGTTACTGTCAAATTTTGCCAAATACAACATTTCATTTTAATCGAATTTAAATCATGCTAAAATGTAAAATTTGCATTCTGTATTTTAAGCTTTTATACCTCAAGGGCAAATATTTATGACATGAGCTAATGTGAAATTGTTTTAGAGAATGATGTAACACTAACAAAGCGTAGACAATTGGCAAACACCTCAACTCTCAATTGACGAACCACGTAAGATTCACAAAGACGCTTGAAACCCTGACCATGAGAATGTTAAGAACCGTCAAACAAATTCTCATTACCAATCTGCTCCAGATCACCCTTGATGAACTGAAAGAAAATTAAAACGCTAAAGTCGAACAAAACACCCAGGTTAAGCATATCCCAACAAGACCTCTGACACTGTTACCAGAACCAGCATTACTTGACGTCTGAAACGAAGTGTTGGTTATTGCTATTCCAAAAATTGAAATGAACTTGTGACTTACAGAAAAAGGGAGGCTTCTTAGCCTCCTGAATTCCTTTGCGAAGATCACAGAGCATTTGCCCGGGTAAGAACTATAGCGAGTACTGAAATACAAAGAAACAACCTCAGAAAATCAATTTACGTTCCGCAAAAACTTGCAGCAATGTAACAACAACCAAAATGGAAAATATCACGGTTGCGACAAACGAAAATAAACCCAACTCGTATACTTGCCTGTAGGAAACTAAAAATGCATAAGACAAAATGTGAAAATACTATACAATAAACTTCAGAAAATTCTTGCTCAAAAAATGGTAATGCAAGAAAAGCTTCCGAACAAATAGGCTGATGTAGAACTACCACATAGATCCCCACTATCATCGATATTGTTTAATATATTTATAAGCAATACATATAAAATAAAACAAACATGAGGAATACATTTTCTGCAGTTCGTTGATGACAACGCGGAGGCATCAACTAGCAAACCGCTCTCAGCGGTAATAAGCCAAGTCGTAAAATCTTAAAAATGTCTAGTAACTACTGCAAAAATGGAAAACTTACATAAACCAACAGAAACTGAAATATTTCCTTTTGCAAAAAGATGCCAAAATAAGGGGATACCATCCAGCCAACGGCAATGACTTAATATAAAATTTTTCCCGCGCGTTAAAAACCATGAAAGTGCAAAAGAATCTACAGCATCGTCGGTCTGAAAGGCAAGCTACCTAGTCACAACGATACTGTTGCCAGCCCTCATCTATGAGAACGAACTTCGAATCAACACATCACATCAAGCAGTGATCACCAGGACAGTCGGTTCTCTGCTTTCTGCAAGATGCGTGCTGCAGTTGCTAACCGTCGATTAAAAGCGAACTCGTATAGATATTTCAAAGCATTGTTTGAACATGTATAAATGCAACACAAGTAAGTTTGTTCGTAGATTAATGGTGGTTGATGCAAAATGGATGCATTACTATGCGCTATAAACCGTAGGATAATTAAAATAATAGATTTTTAGCGGTGAAAGCGCTCTGAAAAAGACAAAAACCATACCATGTGTTGAAATAGCCCTAGCGATCGTTTTTTAAGAAGCGCCTGGTACAATATTATTCATCGTCCATCTTAAAAAGGAAAAAATTACAACTGTAACATATTAAACAATACTTTTAAACCGTGTAGACGTTGAAGTAAACATAGAACGCCCACACTTAGCAATAAAGAAAGCGATCGTTTAAGAGCTCACCACTGCCAAATTGTTTTGTCAAAATGCATGGGCAACACGTAGATAAAAGCGTGGTACAAACGGTTCAAAGATGATCGCACATCTGTTAACAATCATTCTCTTTCTGACAGACCTTCCAGCACAAGAACATCGGAAAACCCCGAACGCACGCAACTTGCGATTGAGAGCGATCGTCGTTCTGTTCGCAAGGTGGAGAGTAAACTTGGTATGCCAAAAAGCACAGTTTTAGAAATTTTCACTGAAACTCCAGGAATGGTTAATATTGCTGAAAAATTCAATTCAAAATTGTTGGCAAGAGAACAGAAAAACGTTCGCTTGGAAATCGCCCGTAACAATTTAGAGATGGTAAACAATGATGATAATGAGCTCAAAGGGATCATTATTGGCGATGAATCGTGAGTTTATGACTACAATCTAGACACAAAACACCAGTTTCTACGTGGCAGTTTCCATATGAACCACGACCAAGAAGAGCTCGGCAAAGTCGGAGCAATATCAAGTCAGTGTTGATTGTTTTTATTTTGATTGTCAATACGTTGTGCATCATGAAATTGCTCTACCAAGCCAGACGACCATTAAATTTGCGGGAAGCTGCGAGAAGAAAACTACCACATTTTTGGGCCAGCAGAGGCTGGCTTCTTTATCACGATTATGCCTCAGTCTATTCGGAGTATCTCTTGGCAAACAATTTTGGTAAAACATCGCGTAATGTGAGTTCGCCAACCTTTGTATAGTCCAGACATTGCTCCCTGTGACTTTTGGCTTTTTCTAATATTGAAATTACCACTCAAAGAGAAGCGATTTGTTTGATGTCAACACAATTCAAGCAAATGCGACACATGTACTCAAAGTTATTCCAAAACCTGATTTTCCGACATGTTTGGAGAAGTGAAGAAATAGATGGGAGAGGCTCGTGGAGTCAAATGAGCACTATTTTGAAAGATACCACATATCGGAACCAGCACATTAGCGCTAGTGTGATTTTGTGGATACAGGTCGGATAGTATTCGGACATACCTTATATTTGTTTAATTGGTATTACATCACTAGCATGTCTTCGCGTCAGTTTATGAACATTAATTTTAGGCGCTTAAATAGATCTCACAGCAAAGGAAAAAATGTTCATAGTGTTTAAAAACTTTGTGGCGTTGCGGTAGCGCATTGTTAACAGAGAGCAGTCACAGTGTCGACCAATAACACATATACACCTGTTCTCAAATAAATTTTACAGCCAGTCGACAGAAGCCTGCGGCGAACGTCCTTGAAACTGGAAACAGGTAAACCGCCTGGTTGGCGAATGTTTAAAGGCATCTAAGGGAACCAGATATACATCCCATGATGGTGCATTTTGGAAATGGTTTAACCATAGTATACGCACATCGTGATTTTTTCAATAATGTGTGGTCCTATGAAGGAAATCACATTCAATTAGACCAACCAACTGTTTATGCCAATAATCGCCACACAATAAACGTGTAACAATGTTGTGCACTATGTCAGTAAATGATGTACTGTATTTCATTGATATTACAGTTATCCAGACACACTACACGGACATGATAGTCACACCGTGCCATGAACCTCCAAATTCATAGACGGTATTTTCAATAAGGCGGGACAACATGACTCACTGCTAGATGTTCTCTCACCCTGGTACAAGAACATTTCATGAGATGAATTATTTCTCATGAGACTAACTTCGAGGCGTCATAATTGCGGATGAATTTTTTTCCTAGCATATTGTGAATAAAGTACGTCTGAAAATCGTTAACTGCTTAAAGGCTAACGTAAACGTAAATAATTTTACTGTAAGTGTTGGGATTGGTATCCATTGCTAGACATGGAGGATTTGCACCATTAATTGGAACGCATTAAAAAACGATTTTTAAACATTTCAATTACTACACTTAATAAGAAAACTTTGAAGTAACAGCCCAACACGATTTGTTTTATATCAACTGTAAACACGTATGATTGCATTTTTTGTTAGTAAGTATCCCTATCGCTATCCTCAATTTTCCTATGCGAGGTAGGTCCACGAACTAAGTCCCGTATGACAGCACAAAGAAAACAACTACGTATTCAATAAAAAAATTTTGTGAAAAGATCTTTAAACTTTAACCATTTTTTCTACACAACTACCACAATTTTGTAGGTACTTGTCATAGCGCGGCACAAGCTTTTATATTCTGTCTTCATACATATTAGACAATTGGGAACGTGTTCTTTGATCTAATCAACATTGTTGGACCTCAATTTCAGGTGCAAAAAAAGACGGGTCACTAGGAACCAGGTTAGCACTGTAGGAGGGTGGTTGAATTCTTCTCAGTCAAATTTCTCTAAGCGCTGTTGTGTCGTATTTGCAGCGTGTGAAGGGCATTGTTGTAAATCAAAACACTGCCTCTGGTGATGCAATATACATTTGCATTGATTTTTTTCATCTCGCGGTAAAACATCCACCAGCAGAACACCGTGTCTGTTCCAAAACACTGCACATGATTTTAAGATTTGTCGAGGTTATCGAGGCTTTTTTCTTGTGAGTAACGAGGTGTGCCTCCACTCCATTGATTGCTGTTTTGATTCAGAGGTTTCATAAGCTAGCCGCGTCTCATCCCCAGCTACTATACTGCTACACCTCTATCGCTGTAACGCATCAAAAAGTCAAGTACACTTCCCTGACGCTTCTCTTTGTGTTCCCCACAAAGATTTTTTGGCACTCAACCAGCACAAAGTTTCCGGAAACCCAGTTTTCATGAACAATTTCATGAAGAAGTGATCCTGATATTTTGAGAAATTCCATAGAGATGCCTACGATTTGCCTTAACCTTTTCTTCAGCTGCACGAACCATTTATCCTCAACTAAAGAAGGACGTCCACCACTTTCGTCATCGAGCACATTAACACGTTCTTCAATGAAGTGTCTAACCCATCTACTTACAATTCAATCACTCATCATGTTTTCTCCGTTCATCTCATAGATTTGTTGACGAATGTAGACTGGTTTAATGTTCTTCGCATTGAAAAAACCAATTACAGAACAAGCAGCGGGGGTTTCAATTAACTTTCCCATTTCAAACAAGTACCACGAAACGTACACAATACTCAACTAACACAAAATTGCGTCAACCTTCTCAATAGGTCAGGGCAAATACTGCGCATGCGCGCAACTATATTCACAAATAAAAAATACAAACGGAGCTTAGTTTATGGATGTGTCTCGTACTTGTGAGTATCACAGCTGTACGGTTTTAATGGAATTCTTATTCAGTTTTTTTGGCTTCTTGAAATTTAAAACAATACCAGAAGTTCAAAAAAAGTTGGCGATTTTATTTTTTATCTAAAGGTTTGTTTCACAAAACGACCTAGTGATGCAAAAAGGTTAAAGACAATTTGAATGGCGCGCGTTAGGACTTTGGTAACTTTTAAAGCTCAACAATAATTTTTAAATAATTTATGCTTGTTACTTTGCCCGCAAGATATGCCACTAGTATTAAACAAACAAGTTTTAGGTAAGAAAACAGGGTTGCCAACTTTTAAAATATTTTAATTAAACGAAAAATCAAACAGTCTTCAGCCTTTTTGGATAACACTGTATTATTTCGTTACATGTACACCGACGCTTCAGAATTGTGGTTAAATTATCTGATACTATTTGAATAACACCTTGTATATTATTGACACTAAAAATCAAAATTCTAACAATATTTTGGTATAATTTTGTAGTGAACCTTAAACATAATTTTTACTTTTTATAGACTTATTTACTTTCTCTTGCCCTATATGAAATATAGGTAAAAGAGGAAGTACTGTTTTCGACCAAAATTTGCGATATCGAAATTTTAAAGAAAACATACGTTTTCAGATCCCCTGAGTACGAAAATCAAGTTTTTGGAGATTGGTCTGTGTGTGTATGTGTCTGTGAACATGATAACTTGAAAACCAAAAGTCCTAGAAAAGAAAAATTTTATATTAGAGTTTCTATCTATAGACACATGTGACCGCAACAATTTTACTAAAATCGAGAAACCGGAAGTGCCACCTTACTCTTGTCATTTTTTGGTTTTTTGAGATTTTTTCAAAATCGGTTGTAACGATTTTTTTTTAAATTCACCACATTTCTTAGAAATCTAATGCCCTTTTATATAATCTAGGCGTATTTTCATAAACATTTCCGTAAATCGAGTAACCGGAAGTACTTTCGCCGTTAAGTCTAACTAAAATAACTACGAAACTAAAAACCGTAGCTAAATGTAAATTTATATTTAAGTTCACAATCACCTTAGTGTGCTAAATCAAGATTTGGTAAAAATGGAATAACCGGAAATACCACCTTATTTCTGTCATTTTTAGATATTTTCAGAATTTTTCGTTTTTCGAAATTTTCTCTAAATCGGTTACAATGATTCTTTTAAAATTTGTTGTATATCTTAAGGATTTTAGACCCTTTCGTATAATCTAGGCGGTTACTCAGAAAATTTTCTGTAAATCTAGTAACCGGAAGTATTTTCACTGTTAATTCTGAAGACAATAGCTCTGAAATTAAAAGCCCTAACTAAATGAAAATTTATATTTAGGGTCATAATCGCCTTTTTCTGCAAAATCAAAAATTTGGTTGAAATCGAATAACCCAAAGTACCACTTTATTTCTGTCATTTTTAGATATTTTCTGAATTCTTCATTTTCACAGTTTTCTTGAAATCGGCTTTAATGATATTTTTTTAAACTTGGCATATTTCTTAGCTACTTAATTTAGTTGTGAACAGCGTATCTCAAAAAGTAATCGTTATATGAAAATTAAAAACTATATATATATATTATATCTTCTGTGCATGAGACAGTAAGAATTTAGTTAAATTCGAATGACCGGAAGTTCCACTTTATTCTTGCGATTTTTAATTTTTTTGCGATTTTCTCGAAAACGTTTTTAACAATTTTTTTGAAACTTACTATAATTTTTATGTCCTTGACATCCTTTTACGTTAACTTAGAGGTTTTCATGAAAAAATGCGTTGAAGCGAGTTACTAGAGAAAATCTCTGGAGTTAAGCGGGGTTTTACCTGTCCAGTAACTTGGATGAGTGACCGCTATAATTGTCGTTCCCCAAATAAAGGTAAATAATATTTGAATTATTTGTGAACATTTGCATATTTTTTTATCTATGTACGTAAGCGGAAGTCGTGTGTTATCACACGCCAGATTTTTTTAATTTATTTTCTACACATTTATGTGACCGTGCATTTTATACTTCGTATTTTAACACAATTATGAATGATACACCTAGTATGATTTCTCGTGATGAGTCTCATCTCTATCTTAAGTCATTATGTCCGGGCTTTTGAAGAATATTCTAGAAATTATAGCTTTGGTACAAATTTATAAATCACGGCTTAGTTTGCTTCAAAAACTGATAGTGTTTAAAGATAGAAACAGGTATAATTATTGGAAATAAATGATTAGTGTAGAATTATAATAGCATAATAACGTTATTTAAAATTCGGTAGTTACATGTCTTACTGTGAATATTTAATTTAATCTACACTGAAATTTTAAACAGAAACCTATAGATTTCAGTTTTTATACTAATTCAGGTAAATGTTCGTAGTGTAGGATTAGTATTATAACATATTTGGTAATATTTTACAACCAAATCGCTCCATTTAACCGTGATTACGTATAACTAATCCAAACGCAACCATAAATTAAAAATTAATCGAAAAACTACGTTGAAATCTGTCAAAATTGTGATACTGCTCTAGAAACACAGAATTCACGCAACGGATGGATCGTTGAAAGGCAAATAAAAGCAACGTAGTTCAACAAACCAACCACACGCTTGATTCATGATAGTTAATCAACCAAATAGATATTTATGAAACCGCTGTTTGTTGGATTTAAATTGCAAACGGCAACGGCAAAGTAATTTTCTGAGATGCAAGTTCGTCACGCGACGTTTATAAAATCGCATTGGCACGTGATGTCCGCATTGAAATTGAACTGTTTTATTAGAGAACTTACCGGTAACAAGGTCGATTGCGCTGTCCAACACAGTGGCTTGAATGATCCTTTCTTCGTAGCTTCCTGAAAACTTTGGAATTGATTTTCCCAGTCGTAAGATACGAGTCGAGATTCAAGTGTCATGCCTGCTAATTCAGGGGGTGCAGATATACGTACGGGATTCGAACCGCTATAAAGATAATACGAGTGATAATTAATTGTATAATTAAAGAACAGAACTACTTACGGGCTAAGTTCTTGTATGCCGAGCGAATGTAAAACGGTAGGTAAACTCGGTAAACTATGACAGGCGGCCAAAGATCGTTGCCGGGGATAATAAAGGCCCATTACTAGGCACGTCTCTTCCCTGCTTGTAAGTCCACCGAGCGTAATGGCAGATCTTCCGGAACTATTGTACGTACATTCCGCAATTAAATGATCTCCGGGTAGTATTTTAACGGGAGCCATAAGTCTTCTGTATTCTTGATAATCCGCATCGAGATTATCGTCACTCGCAATCGGTGATTGCTCTACGCCATCGCGTACATGTTTTAATGATACTTGCCTCCCTATTCTATGAGTCCTCATTACAACAGCGAACATATTAACGCCGACATGCGGAAATGCTTGTTTCGTACATTCTGATATACAATGTCCCGAAGAAACAACTCTTTGTTGTCCTGGCGGTATGATATGTCGCCAATTAGGATCAATTCCAACAGATAAAACGCCAGCATCATGTCTACGTAGTTCAGGAGTATAATACAATCTTAATCCGGAACCTTCTACACTCTGCAAGCTGTCGTCATAAGGGCTGGTATAGTGTGTTTCTAAAAGATAATAGCGACTGGCAGACGGTTCTAAAGGATATCCGGCTTCAGGGGGAAAACTAAATCCTTCGGATCCTCTAGCCCAACTTGCTACAACGGTGTTACAAGTTAAGGGCGCAGAGCCCGTTTCGTAACATTGTCTACCCGGAGTACCGGCCAATTGTTCTACGAGTACGGTATCCTGACATTCATATAATACGACGTGCTGAAGGCCTCCCACTGTACCAACCCCTTGAAGTGGCTCATACTGTAAAAAAGTTGTAGTTATTTATACAAGAAACATTTAAATTTGTATTTCTTTGAAGATTATGCTTATAATTGAACAAACGGCGCAACGAGGCCAAATAAGGCTCGTTTCAAACTGACGCAAACGCAATTTATATAATTTCAAATTTAAATATCAAAGCGCCGTAAAATTTCGTACGAATTTAGATGAAGGGAGACGTACGCATAATATTATTTGCAAATCTGCGAAGCGAATATAAAAGCCAAGCAATTTGCATACTATGTGTCGACTTACCCTGATAAGGTGATGCTTGCGTAAAAGTGTAGGAAGTCGAAACACCCTACACCAGTAGAGAGTATCGCCGGGCGCCGGCGATTCTACAGCCGGATTACGTAATTCCCAAATTCGAGTAGTTTCTTCGGGTCCAGGTGCATCTTGATCCGCTCGTTGTACTAAATATAAGGATTGACTTCCGCGAGATCCAACATCATGCTGAGGTAAAGAACCTGGACCTACGGAGCCACCGGAAGGTTCATCACGATGGAAGGCCCACACTATACGCATTGTATCATTCTATAAATAAGAAATATTAATTCTTTAGTATTTTATGACAGCTCTGACATATGTTTATATAAAAGAAAAATACAAAGTCTCTTTCATTTATCATTATCAAACCAACAAATGGAATTGAGAAATAAGTAATTCTATTATTGTGTAATCCCTTTGTTCCCAGACAAGCAAATTTTTACATATATATATCTTGTTAGATATTTAACGAAATTAAATATTTCGGAATCCTTCAAGCCATCAATCATGATTTCTTTGATCGGTTCGCTTGAAGGCGTATTAATGAAAATTTAAAGTTGATTGGCAAGGATGTACTCCTTAATGTGAAAATAAACCGCAAGTGCCATTTTGTGTTCATGTTCATAATCATCTGGGAATATTTCGCTTACCCTAATTTCAATAACAATAACATTTAATGTTCACGAAGACGTTAAAGCATACGTCAACTCAAACATCCCAGTTGAAATTATTAAATTTTACTGTGAGTTGCGCAACTTTTTGCGCCTAGCAATCCTTATAAACATTTTAACCATTAGATCCATTTTAATAAACAAAACGACATTTACAAAAAATGGTAAGTTATTTATAGTCTACAATTTCAAATTTGTAAATAAAAGTATCGCTAATTTAAAAGCAGGGAATGATAGACATGATAGACAGTTTAGCGAATATTTTGATATAGGGCGCGGATTCAAATATTCAACAGTCATACACCTACGAAAAGATGATGTATTATGTTTGAATATGAAGTTGATGTATTATGCCAAGTATGATTCTCATAAGTCATGTATTTGCTTTAAAAATATTTACACAATTTTGTTACGGCGTAAAAATAAAAATCTTTCGATTTTTATTCTTATACTCAAAAAATATTCACATACGAGTATAGCTGCGTTTTATCAGTTTTCCAATATGTAATAAAATAGGCTAGGTGTAATAAAAAAAAGGAGGTTTAGTAACAGGAAACTGAAGCACTTAAAACTCCATTATGGAATAAATAAAACGTTCGACTTTATATACGAATGCTAAACGTATATACAAATTATAGGTAAGGCTTAGTTACACCTGTTTATTTATAATAGCTTAATTAATTTTAAAGCAACCATTCCTTTAATATATGAACCATCTAAAAACCAATCGTTAGTAAATACATAATCTAAAATACTAAATGAGCTAAATAATAATTGTTTGTATGTCGAAGTTCAGTAATCTTAATTATTACATAGTTACATAAGGAATGTCTGTAAATGTGTCACTATTAAACCATTCAGCCAATTTGAACTGTAAACATTTAGAAACTTATTAGGCGAAATTGTGCCTCACCCTCCTGTACAAAAAATTGAAAATAAGACTTTTAATCCTTGTTCCAAATGCTCTAGTGAAAATTCCACCTTTTTAGTCATTTTAATAAAGCAAGTACGCTTTCTATGTAAATATATTGTAATATTTTTCCTAAATGCTACATAATCAGACTCAAAATACTAAAATCTTGGCTTGAAAATAATATAGTCAAATTAGGGTATATGAGTCTAGGTAAAGTTGCTTATAAATCTCAATAAATAGGTTCTCCGGTTTTTAACGTTAATCGTATATGTAGATTTTGTATTGCCTAGTAAGATTGTAGATAGAGTTTTTCGCACTTCATCCGGCGCTATCCTCAGTTTGTATCAGATTTCTGCTTCATCGTCGGTTTTGTTTATTAATATGGGGGTGTCGGGATTAATGATTCAGCGGTTCGTTGTTTGGTCTTGAATCCAAACGAAGTAAGTGTAAATCAGTCTAAGTATTTTACGAGTCAGTCCCTAAAATTTCCGTTTAATAACTTAAGAAGCTGTAACTTATAATGATTTAGAGCATTCATTTGTCATTACATTCGCTACAAATCAATACAGATGGTCTATAAATGTCTCTCTTACATTTATTTTTTAATAGGCACTCAAAGCAACGCCGCTTCTTTGGCATTAAAGTTTATTCTTAACTATGCTTACGTGTATTTTGGAAAAATTGTTTCATATGCTCCAAAATATCTTTCCCATAGCTTACGCCGATGTGTTTAGCCTTATTTAAAATCTGGATCTCGCAGCGCATTGTTTATAGCGAAATTTTTTGATCGAACCAAGTTGAAATTTCTAAAAATTTGGCAATTTTTAGGAAAGTAGCTAAGAATTTGTTACATTTTAAAATTGAAAGGCCCGTTTGGTGACATAATTGCTTGCGACAATAGTTCTAAATTTACATACAGCTGATGACCATAGACATGTTGCCATGTTTAGATTTAAAACATCGACTGTACCCATGTTTTTCTTAATACAGATCAATCCTTTACAAAAAGTAGTTTTTACATATTTGTCATAATTTTACTACTTTTATTATAAGTTGCAAATGCGTTGATTCAAAGTGTCGATTGTTTATTTTAAAAATACGCACGTACGTTGCATTTATTAACAAAAACAAAGTTCAGTAGTTGTTTTATAAATATTTTGTCGCACACCACTATACTTTCTCCGTAAAGCACATACATGTTAAGGTATTCGTGAGTTCTAAAATCGGCCAATTCGTATTACAAAAATATTTCAAAAATGTAACACACACGACCTAATTAACTAATTAAATTATTTATAAGTGAATACAACACTAACGATTGCTTTTATAATTCATAAGCTTCTTCTAAATTAATTCACAAAAAAACCTACACTGTAATTTTACCATGTAATAACAGAAATAACAAAAGAACGTCACAAACACGACCGTGTGACAAATAAAAATGCTACTTTGATCATGGTTACTTTTATTGTACATATGACCGACATTTTGATTGAAATTTTCACTTGGTTGCGAAAAAGACAACCCACAGAAAATATTGTTTTTTATGTCACTATCTACCTGTGCAATTTGTTCATATATCTGTAGCACAGGATGTATCTAAGATTAACGCATTTAGTGCAACAATGTCTAAAATGTTACAAAGTACGGCAGACGGCCATCGCCTATTTTGTCTCTTGCGAGTGTAGTTCCCCACCATGGCATGTGTATAATCCATTTCATCTTTTATTTTGTAGAATTTCTACAGGGTTACTAAAAATCAATTTCATCACCTATTAAGGGGCCTTTGCTGAAATACATTTCCAGTCTTAATACTCGTACGTATCTTTGTCCTAAGCACGGTGTAAAATCGCCTGCTGAACATTGTTTTTAAATAATTTTCCACAATAGTGACTCGCCTTCTGCTTTGGGCATTATTAAATCACTGGTCGCCCATTATAAAAACTAGGTATGTCCGAAAAGTAAATTTCACGGACCTTTTGAGCCCCGAAAAGGGTTTTTCATGATCAAGACATTGGTAACCAATTTTCCATGTATTACATTTTTTTTGACTTTCGTTGGTTTTGTTCTAAAATTTTAGATTTTTGGTGCTTTTTCTTGGAGCTATCTGCATTTACTCCAGCATTAAGGTGAACATTGCTTAGAAGAGTTAACGTCTTTTTCTTTTTGGGAACATCACTTCCTCATTGCAGAATTCAAATAAAAATGAATGTACTTCATGCATTTTTGAGGGGAGGATTTCAAATTAAATTCACTATTTGGTTTAAGAATTTGTTCCGACATCGGTAATTTAGATATTGAATAAGTTCTGAAAAGTTGCACACTAAGAAAACAAATAGAACTACTTTTGATACTTCAAAGTCTAAGGAAACTTAGTGATTTTAAGTTTCATCTAAATTACGGTGCAGATTTTTCAGCTTGCTTTTAAATATAGATCAAGCTGTCGGTGGCATAATCAATTTGACTTTTGCAAAATCAATCGGATTAATGGTATATTGAGTACTAAATATCTGAACAACGTCTGTGAAAGTTAAGCAGTTTCTTATCAATCATCGAGTTCACTTTTGGAATCACGAATGCCTTGCACTTTGAGATGTAGATACTAAATATAGTGAGTTACAACCACCTTGTTGATTTCTGGTTTACTATTTTTGTCCTTATGAACCTCCATATCTTCTCAAATCGATTTCCAGGTGCTGATGCTTTATACAGTGCTTTCGTAAAGTAATGCATAAATTCGATAAAAACTGTCTAAATTTTTTGAAAAATCGCTCGGCCAATGTAAACGAATAAAATAATTTGCCATTTTTTTGTATATTTTTATAAGAATTTCAGTCATTTTTCATAAAATTATGATGTCATCAATATTTTTTTTAAATAGCAACCCCCATTTTTTATCACGGAACCTTAAACAGCGTATTTGTTTACGTACAACAAGGTTAAAATTAAAGTAGGTAACATTAGAAAATTGTCATTTTTCTCGAAAATTTTCTTATGTCACCCAAATTAATTTTAAGCTTGTAAGTACACAACATCTTCTTCCGTGATTTCATCGATGTTGAATTCATTGCACTGCAAATGGAATTGTTAGCACCGCCTTCTCAACGAGGAGCATCCGAATCCGCCTTCGCATGTCACTGCTTTACATTTTCTTGAAAATCTGGGCTCAATGTCCACTGTAGTTCTGCCACATAGTACAAAATCAGGAGAAGGGCATTTTAGGAAACTGTTCAAATCCTCAGTGAAAGTGAAGGGATCCTGCAGTTTACGCCTTCGCGTCAAGAGAACGTAAAGGGAACGATCCTTCGGAAAGACGATCCCTCAATAAATTTCACACCCCAATAGATACCTCCCTTTCGGCCCTGAATTTTGAAAGCGAACGATCGATTCCATATCCTTGAACGAAGATGATGACCTCACTAACTCAGAGAAGGATAAATCGATTATAATTGAACGCGTTAAAAAGTGGCCGCAATGTGGAATCAATGACGCGACCTCGATGTTTCTCTACAATTCGATGCCATTTTATAATTGTCTACTACAAATTAAATATAATAAATAACATTATTTAACCTTATCTTTTTCAGTACCTACCGATAAAAAAACGGTCACTGTCACAGGTAAGAAACTGTACACAACAATTTCAAAATAGTACAAAAACCACATGAACCGCACCTACAGTTATGTGCAAAACACAACGATACCAATGGGTGTCCATGTCAAATCATCCAGCTAAATATTGAAATGCAACCCACGTTCTCAGAATGCAATGAAATTTTTTATGTGTTCTACTTGTCACTCTTATTACTCATACCAAATTTCAATTTGATAGCTTATATACTTTTTTAGTTATGAATTTTTAAAGTTTGCTAAAATTCACGTTTTTGCCATTTCAGACGATTAAATAGATAACGACTTTGATTTAGTAAAAAA
>JAHWXV010467379.1:0-10070 GCA_024586415.1 Phrixothrix hirtus | reverse complement strand
CTAAAATAATTTATCAATTTTTAGTTGCTGGTAATGCGAGCGTGGGCGTTATCATCATTCTTGCATTTATCAGCAATGTATATTTTTAAAGTAAGCAATTCATTTGGTGCTTCCTTATTTTACCGGGGCATGTTGTTCGGGCGCTAATTTTTATTAAGGTATCTTTGAAAATTGCAGTCGTTATCCTCCTTTTGGCTTTCTATCCTACCTTCTGCTTTAACCAGTGTTAATATTTATCTGGGCGGCTACCTGCTCGGGCTATTTATCTTTATCAGAGTGGCACACCTGATCTATTTATCAGTCGACTTAAGTGCTGACCCACCTAGCGTCTTAAGATGCCGGCCGAGCTTTCCCGAGGGGCGCGTCTTCGGAAGCTTTCGGCTCCCTCAGGTGGAGGGGCGGGGCTAGCCTCTGCTCTCAACCAATCAGAACGCTGTCTATACCGACCCCATATCTACTGTCTATATAGTTATCATCTGAAAAGGAGTTGTCTAAATTATACACGATAAAACTATCAATTTTTAAAATTCATTTATATCATATTTACAGTCAATTCTATTTAATCATCTAATAAATAACTTTGATTAATTTATATGAATTTAACATTCATTTATTTGAATCCATCTGTTTATTTGTCAGATGATTTAATCTTATTTTCTACCTATTTAATTATATCCTACTAATTAATGAAGTATTTATTTCTTAACTAGTCGGTAAATTACCTTTATTAAATTTGGTTATTATTAGTTTCTTTTAATTTTCTTTGCGGAAATTTTGTAGAAAGAACTAGTAATACAGTGATCTGATGATTCGTTACAAATTGTCTCATATAAAGTCTGAGAACGATAACAAATATTTGGCGTAGATGAAAAAAAATTGTTGATAGGTGGTAACTTGATCGCATTTTACGATTCGCAGACTGGCCTGCGGTAGAGATATTCTTTAGACCCCAACTACTCTAAGAATTAATAAAAAACGTGTTAGGTTAGAAACAAAGATCTATTGAACAAACTTATGTACTAACAAACCTTAAACTAAAAATGGCTTAGACAATATTTACAATAAGAAGCAATTATTTATTAATGGCGAAGGTACTATATACATCACAGATAGGATGAAATCCTTTAAAAAGCAAAATTTCGTTACAAAAAGATGAGTGGTTAAACATCAGTAGAGAGGTAGGCCTTAAGATCAGATACATGCAATACTCCATCTGATTTCTTTCATTCATTATACAATTAATTGGTATATCGAGAACTTATATGATGGAACATACAAGGACCAACAAATTTTGGAGCAGGTTTACTCGCAAAATACTGAGTTGCAGCGGAAACACACCTGCTTTTCCCGAGAACCAAATATCCAACATTAAATGTTAATGAATCAAGTCGCAAGTCATAAATGCAAGCGTTACGGCCATATGTTGCTATCAATATCAGAATATAGTGAACCATAATCTTTATTTACCGAATTCATCTTTCAATCTGAATCTAAAAGTAACTCACCATCCGCAGGTGGTTTACCATAGCTACCGCTATAGAGCTTAGGCTTTCGACTAAGAAGTGCAAAAAAGGTGTGGTATCGATAATTTCGTTCTTTGATGGGCGAATAGCACAACCAATTCTATATAAGTTTGCGTTTAAAGAACGCTGATTTTTATTGACAAAAGAAGACAACATAGTCTTCAGAACTCTATATACTCGCTCTGCTGGATTAGCTTGAGGCCTATATTTCGCTGTGAACATTACCTTTGTTCTATACTGACCACAAAGATTAACAAAAATCCGACTCTAGAATTGTACCCCATGACGAGAGATAATGTACTGAAATGTGCAAAACAATAAGAAAACGTTATCTTGTACAGATTTAGCTAAAGCAGTAGGGGTAGATGTCTGTAATAGAAAAATCATTGCGAATTTTGTGAATGAATCCATAACTACTAGAATATACGCATGGCCTTTGGAAGATCTAGGTAACGGACCCTCAAAATATAAACTAAGCACTTGCTAAGGCTGACCTAGACGTGTTGGCGGCATAAGGAAGCCTGCAGGAGGTTTTTGTTCTTTATGACGTTGACATATCTGGCAATGACGAACGTATCTTGACACATCTGCGCGCATTTTGGCCCAAAAATATTGTTGTGCAAGATCATGGTACGTCTTTTATACCCCATAATGACCTGCTGTAACGAGATCATGATGATTGCCAATTACTGACCGTTGACAGTTTTTAGGTACTACTATATGCCATGAAGTACATGGTGAAAGGCTTTTATACTTATTAATAAAATTTTTGTAAGTGGTACTATCATTTACGCGCCAATTGGAAAATTTTATAGGATTGTCTGAAATCATTTATAGAGATCCCGATACCAAGGATCGCTTGAATAAGTAATCGCCGACAAAGGAACCGAACTGTTACTTTTTGCTAATTGCGAAGAGCGCAAAAGTGCGTCCGGTACAAAGTTACCTCTTTCCTTCCGATGTATGATTTCAAAATCAAATTGTTTTAAACGCACGGTCCAATGAGCTAGATGTCCGGTAGGGCTTTGCAATTTAATTAACAGTATGAGTGAGTGATGGTCGGTAATAACGGTGAACTTGGATCGGTCGACTTATGGTCGGAGTTTATCTATATCCCAGAGAACTGCTAAACACTCGTTCTTTGTCACAATCTATTTATGATCTGCTATTGACAAATATGTGCTTATATACGCCATAACCTTCTCTCCATCTTGGTGCTGCTGGGTCAAAACTGCGCCTAAACCGCAATCGGAAGCATCTATCTGTATAGTAAATGATAGCGAAAAATCTGAACACGAAAGTATGGATACCGAGAGTAAAAGCTCTCTAACATACAGAAAAACATCTTCAAATTCTTGAGAGCACTTAAAAATAACGTTCGCTCGGGTAAGTTAGAAAGTGGCGAAGCGATACTGGAAAAATGCGGTATGAACCTTCCATATCCGCTTGCCATATCTATGATCTTCTTAACTTCAGGAACCGACTTTAGTGTAGGCAATGATAAAATAGCCAACACTTTATCCGGATCGGCATGCAAACTATTACAGTCTACTACATAATCCAAATACTGAATTCCTTCAAGACAAAATGAACATTTATCAAGCTTGAGAGTTAAACCTGCCGATCATAAACGAGATAAAACTAGTCCTAAAACTTCTAGGCGTTCCTCAAAAGTTGGCGTCGAAATAATGTCATCTCAATACGCAAAAGAGAATGGCTCCAAATCTACCCCTATAATCCTGCCAATTAGATGTTGAAAAGTTGAAGCGCTATTATGTAATACAACAGGTATTCTGGTGAATTGAAATAACCCATGATGACTAGGTACGGTGAAAGCTGTCATTGGTTTTGATCCCTCTTTCATCGGTATCTGCCAATATGCTGAGCTTATATCCCAACCTTGTCAAATACACGACGTCACGAATATTATCTAAAATTTGAGATACGTAAGAGCTAAGCGTATTTTACTGTAACTTTGTTGACCTTACCAAAATCAATACAGAACCTAAAACTATTTCACTCCTTCCTTATTAGAACTATGGGCGATAACCATGGACTGGATGACGGTTCGACAATTCCTAACTTAAGCATGTTATCGAGTTCAGTATGCAGTTGCTTCTGAAATGCTGGTGACAAAGGATAATAACGCTGCTTATGTATTTACTTCGTGCTTTATTAAATTTGAACATCCGAGAGAATTCAATGAATTCGTCACATCAGGAAAAGTTAGTGTCAACAAATTGTCCACTTGTACTGACTGACTCAAAGTCAATGAATATCTCGGCTTGATCGACGACAATCCTAAACCAGAAATTTGGCTAAAAAGCCATTTGTTATTCCTGAGATCAGGTACAACTCCTAAACTCTTCCAGAAATCTATTTCCAAAATCAATGGTTGATTAACCGAAGGAATGACCAAGGTATCCAAAATTTTGACTTTACCTGCTATCCAGTAAGGTAAACTAATTATGCCCAAAGCATCATATGAATCACCCTTAGCGATGGTATACGCCAAAAAAGGTGCTCTGCGTAATTCTAAGTTTAAATTTCAAAAAACGTTCCATCTGGGACTCCTAAAATTGATCTAGACGCACTAGAATCTAAAATCCTTAACAACTAGTGGCCGAAAATTGAAATTCTGAAATTGATACAAACACGAGAATGTTCATCTAAAGCCGACAAGTTAAGTTCCGGGTTCGAGTTATCGCTCACTGAGTAAGAGACTCGGGCTATTGGCCCTGAAGATCGTTTTTTGAATTCTCCTAACCTATATCAACTGAAGGAGCAGTCTCATGGTTCGGCGAAGGTTACAATTGGTACACTGAGTACGAGTTACTCTTTAATGACGGCAATCATAACAATGTAATGTCCTAGGACGGGTAGACTGCTTAAAATATGTCCTAACCCGCGATAAAGCCAGCACGTGGCTGTAATAGAAGTACAACCAGGCGGTGAACTATGAGACTTTTTGAAATGTAAAGTTCTCCTAACGTTTTTAATTTCTAGGAGTTTGGTATCCGACTTTAAAGAAGCTTGTTCCTTTTGAACTGAAGCGGATTGACAAAAAGGTTTCCTAGACCGATAAGCTAATTCTGGAGCTAAACTTTATGAAGCCACGTTCGGTGGCGAAAACTTGTTAATCGAAACGAGTGTAGCCTCTACTTTACAAGATAACCGGGTTGAATCCTCCCTGACAAAATATTCCAAAGATGAAATGCGTTGTCTTACAGCACGAAACCTTGTACTAGCTTCACCTGTACAAAGATCTGCTACATAATTCAAAAGTGTACTTTTCGAAACATTTCTGTATCCACATAACTCCTCTACTTACTCTAGAAAAGCTGCGACTGAAAGTTCCTCTGTGTTCCCTGAAAAAGAAGTCCCCGATTGTTGTCGCTATACGCGGAGATGAAGTCACAATCGTCGATGCAACTGTTCTTATTCCAAAATAACCTAACTCTTCATCTGATGTATCCGATGGGCGAGACACATTAGTTTGAAGTTACGCTGACAAAACTATTAATTGCGACAATAGCGATAATCGAAGCTAAATTTGCTCACCTGAAATAGCTAGACTGCGATTAAGTCTACCAACTGTGTGTGCAGTTTTGGTTGAAATATTACGAAAACCTTCCGAACTTCTAATTCCCGAAAAATTTTTAATTAAATGATGTGCCCCATTAGGGAGAAACCATTGATCTGCTGGTGCTGTGTCACGCTGTTTGGAAATGCAAACTTTTATATTTTTATCTATTTAGTTAGGTTAAAAATCTTTTGGTGAGGAGCCCTAGGATTGTTTATATTACAGTTTGATGGCTTTTCACTTGTGCTGAATCAATTTTTTTGAATTCGTGCCATTTTTAGGAGGAATCTTTTTCTTTTTATTATTTATATTTAATTAAATCCTCTATTTCTAAAATTTTGTTCCTAACTTCCGAAACATGTTATGCAAAAGTGAGCGGGTACGCAGGCAATTCTAAGCTTGAATATCCGCCAAGTTTCTTTAACGACCGTAAAATCTTCCTCTTGACTTCAATTGTCATTGAGCTGCTAATGTCCTTAACATGTAATTCATAAAAAAGCTCATCTTGTGATAAACGATCAATTGTTCTAAACGTGATTCCATTATGATTTAACAAACCAAAGTCTAAAAAATGTTCCAAAAAATAACGTTCGCCAAGTATTTTACAAAAGGTCTACAACAGTAGCGAAAATATTGATACTAGATCAAACTGGATTGTTTCAACTTCAACTGCCACGTTTGGCGCCAAATCTTGTCTCGTCGTTGCACTAGAATGGACAAAAATTAAAAGGTAACGCGGTTGCAAACCGTGAGGTATCGTATACAAGGATAAAATTTTGCTAATGTGGGAAGCTGCACTCACAGATTGGGAGTGGGCGGTTGAAGGAAGCTAGTTACTAATAACGTTGCTTTGAAGTACAAACAAGAATCTTGTAATTTTCTGTCCAAAAATTTAGCGGCAAAAAGTACGTCAAATGATAAACAAATACGAAGATCTAAAGTGAGATCTTATTCACTGCGGATTCCCTAAATGAGTGCCACATCGTTTTCCTATTGATGATAAAGAAAAAGCTTCCCCTGTAAGTAACATTAACGAATATCGTAAAATACTTTTCTTCGTTTTAAACCCCAAACAACGTAAATGTATAATTTAGTTTGAAGCTACAAAACTTTAAATCACAACAAAACATTTAAGTTCCTGAAAGACAAAGTAACGGATAAGTTTGCATAATATCAAAAATGATGAGCGCAGCAAATAAAAGAATGGAGGTTATTTACTCGGACAACATAACAGAGGTGAACAGTTAAAGCTGTTGGATCTATTTCATCTAAGATGATTCTTATAAATATTTTTGGTTTACTAAATTTAATGTTTATTATTTCAAAGTTTATGTACCACAAAGGTATTATGGGGTCCTAATCTGAATTTAAATTATAAAAATAAGGCAAGAAATCTGCAAAGCTACGAGAGTAATTAAATGTACTAAAACAAAAGAAAATAAATGAGTTCCCGAAAACGATTATGCACAAACTAACGCAAATTCAGACAATTTATTATGTCTTTAGAATCCAATAAAACAATATGCAATTACCTAAAATGATCATATCGCCTTCGCAAGACCTATTTACACCAAATTAATTAATAATATACTAATATTTAAATATGAATTACGGATTCTTAAATCTAAAACGACAAAAAATTAATCAAACCAGAAATATTAAGTTGACAAGAAAATATTATCAAAAAAAAGATGTCGTTAATTAAAATAAAATTTTATTGATGCAAATGATAAAGCTATAAACATACAAATTTAAGTAAATTTATCAACACATTGGCGACCTGTGATAAGGCATAATCACTGTTGTACTGAAGCGGCAAATTACTTTTAATACTACTGACATTAAAAATGAGTATTATTGAAATATATGTGCGTAAGCATTGTGAAACGAACTATATAAAGTATTTTAATATTACAAAATTATATTTAAGCTACTGCAAATTAAATTCAAGTCAAATACGAAGAATATTTGGTAAATGACAAATACAACTATTCTACAAAGTATTTAAAGAGTACATGCTACTGGATGCAAGACTAAAATTTATTAATTGAAGTTATCTGACCTAGCATTCACGTAGATTCATGGTTCGAATAAAATATACTATTCAATTAAAAATTCAAAATAGGACGAATCTCACCCAACTGTATTCATAATGACTAATTGGATGGAGTTATTCCGAAGGATGCCTAACGAGGACCATCTTCTGGGTGGCTCGACCGCATTGAAATAAGTTTTATTAATTTAAAATAACACGTATTTTGCCTTGAACAATGAAGTAAAGTTCTAATTTGTACAGATTATAAAATATAAACGTTACAAACTGTTTTAAAAGGTTACATTTTCTAAACAAAGTTCGGATAATTTGAAAAATCAACAATTATTGAAATTACAGTTCTTAACAACTCACTGTTATAGTAATTAATTGATATTTGAACAATCTGTTAAATATAAATTTAAAATAATACCAAACATTCAGTAGGACATTGGTGCGTTAAATAGCTAAGGTAGTCGATTGCTCTGCTGGGTACCCAATATATGCCTGCTTCAGCTGCAAAAATTCGATTCCACAACTAAACAGAAATATACTAGACCAGTGTCTCAACGAATCAAGTAAAGAGGAACCTTATAAAGGGAAGAAAATATAAGATTAATACTCATGAACGCAACTATATTCCAAAGGGAACATAAATTCTGCCCAAGAACAATATTTAATCATACTATGAAATAATAGCTTTCTAAACTACACAAATAATTAATTAAAGAACTCATTAATAATGATCTACAATGAATTAACCTAATTGGGGAACTAACGGTTACTCAATTACCTCAAGACTAAATTAATAACAACAATTTATAAAAATTGTAACAATGTAACCACGAACAATAAATAATCCCTGATAAAATTAAAAAAAGTAATGGTTAATATACATTTTGAGCCAAGACAAATATCAAATAACATCCTTAATAATAAATAAATTTCTTAAAATATTGAATTTGTGCCCGTCACTATTCCAAAGAGGGACAATTATGCAATGTTGGATTCTGCCCTAAGTTGTAGAACAAGTACTGAAGTGTCATTAGTGCTGTAATACATAAATCACGTCCGAAGACATGCGCAAATACATAAACCTTGCCAATTACAAGCTCAAAGTTTTAATGGAATCTCTCCAAACTAAGGTCCGCCATTTTAGGAACAATAACCTTAGCAAAACTTTTCTGATTCAAAGTGAATTGTTCCAAAATGCATACCTTTCTCTGCATACAAACCACGTATTACATAATTATACTCCCGTTAGGAGTATCACGACACTTAAAAAACCACTGCCCTAACCTAGTCATGCCACACAATTGAACAGTACACACTTAGAATAAAATAATTAAATTGTAACACTACTAAATCTAAAAATAATTTATTTCAGTTTTTGCTTACATAACGACAGTTATAAAAGATAGAACAAACGCAAGACAACTATTTGTGTACTCTTCAAAAGCCCGTGAGGAAAAGGTCAAATTACCGCGGCTTTGGCTCAAACCCCTCTAACTAAGCATTGATTCAGGATGCATAACCTGAATTCCTATTCAACTATAAACCTAAAGGATTAATTCAAGAATTTAAATCGGATTCTATAATAGAAATTAGACAAGGTGTATTTAAAATAAATTTAATATAAATGATTTGTTCTAAAGAACTTAGATTTTAATAAAATTGATGAGTAATGGTATGCAACCCAATGTACAAGAATTTTACAGTTCATTTAGATTATTTATAAAACGAATTTAAATGCAATTATTAATAATTCCGTAATACAAAAATAATAAGATGTAATTAACTAAAGAAGTCTAATTTCCTTAGGATTAAATTAACTCGAACCAAATTAGTTAATAATAGCAATAAAAATAAATTTTAACAAAAAATGTAACCGAGGATTATACTATGTACGTAAGATAAGTCGTGTGTTGTTTCATACCATTTTTTTTACTATCTGGTTTGTAAGATTTTATGTAAATTCTACAGCTGATCTATAAATATCATTACGAATTAAAAAAAAATTAATACAGGAACATTGTTCAGTATTTAATAAAACTCATGTTCAGATGTTGAATTCTACAAAAACTAATTTTTTTTACAGCGTGCAACGGCAGGTTGGCGCAAGGTTATAAGTTAGGATTGGAAAAAGGTAAACCCCTTTCAATTTTAAAAACGCCTTCGGATTATAAGATAGTGATTAGCATAGAATGTAGAGTTGGGAGTAAATTACTCACGTTTCAATCCGAAGATAGTACACAACGGGCATCAGGGGTTAAAACGAGATTAGCAGTTACAATTGTGTGAAGCTAAAATAGATTTCGATCCCAGAAACATCTTCCAATTGTAAGATAATAATCAAGGTGACTTAAACTAACGTAACCTTTATAGGTTAGTTTTTGGATGGGGGTCATAAGGAAAGAATGCGCTCCTCCTCAGATACCATACGTAGTACCTGTATACGTGGGGATTGTAGGTGTTTAAATATCACAAAATCTCATAGTCTTTGAGAAGCACCAACCGAAGTAATATTCTCCGGTCATTTCATACAAAAATATTCAGCATCTCTTAAAACCTTCCTCATATGTCTCTTCATTGCTAGTTCTGTCAATTACCTACTGCAAAGAAATCAGATTTTAGTAGGCCCTTACTTCCACACGGTTACTGCTAATTATTTGTTCATTAAGTTTCTTGAAGTTCTTTGTCTCATATTGAAAAAAAAGTGTACCTTTCAGTATTTGCTAAAATTATTCATTATTCATTTTTACTTTCTTTTATCCTAAAAGGGTTCGATGTCGAAATTTTAGTGGAAATACACGTTTTCGGGCCCCCTGAGTACAAAAATCATGTTTTTGAAAATTGGTCTGTGTGTGCGCGTCTGTGTGTGTGTGTGTGTGTGTGTGTGTGTGTGTGTGTGTGTGTGTGTGTGTGTGTGTGT
>JAHWXV010467160.1:0-15901 GCA_024586415.1 Phrixothrix hirtus | reverse complement strand
ATTTTTGCACTTGTACTTGCACTAGAACTAGCCATTTAGAACAAATAAAACGCGCCAAAAATATTAATAAATAGATAAATTATAAATTGTTTTTTATTAAGGGTAAAAGATTATTAGAAAACTCACAACACAACAAAATAGCTATGCACTTTCAACCTCTCCTACGCACATAGAAATATTGACTGGTAACAAAATTTGAAAAATTTGCAAGTATTCCTAAGTTTTACAGCCCCAATAAAAGCTACTTTTATGTTTATAACTCAAACGTGCCAGAAAATACAAATAAATTGCAACAACATGTTTTATGTTCATACCGCTCTAAGCACTCGCCTGGCGCCATTTGGATCAAGACAACGCATTATCCATTTATTATGCCTATAAAATAGAAGTAATTCCATAAAATAAAATAGAACTGTACTTGCATGCAACCTAAAACCCTGTTAGAGGAATAATTAAAGAATTGATTTCATAAAAATTGTTTTCAAATGAAATACGATACTTTGAAGATCTTGTGGCACCATTTGTCGCCACGCGACCAACTAAAGGTTAATCCCGATTGTGACATTTTTAATTTTAACACCTTATAACTCAAATGATGATTCATTATACTTGTTGAAGATGTAAATGTGCTTTTATTTCAGTATGTTGGCGTAGATCTGAAATTTCATAGTTCAGATATGTTAAACTTAGCAAGCATAATTATTTGTACCACTGATCTCAGATCTATATTTGGTTCAGCATTAATGCAAGTTAAGATTGCATAATTCAGGAAAACTGCCAACTGCTTTTAGCGACTCTGGATTCAACCATCGTTGTTCAGTTTTGCCTCAAGTACCGACTCCAACGTATCCATATGTGTATTCAGCAATCATCGACGATTGTTGCTCATTGATGTCTTACCGTTTCCAGCTTTTTGGGGTAATATAGTTAAATATTAATAAAACCAGTGGTGCCCTCTTACCTATCTTGGAATATTTTTAGGTATTACAACATCAATTCCAAGTAATTGTCACAGAACTGTCTTAGTTATTGAGAATCCACATTTCCCGATTGCTGGTCGACCCAAAGCTTGCCTAGAAAGTATCCTTATAAGCCGCTCGAGAATTTAAACTCTAACTGGACTGTGGCAAGGTTTTAGAAAATCGAATTCAGAATTGCAAAACATGGCTCATAATTTGCAAATGGGATTTTCATGGATCAGTACAGTCAGAATACAAGCAAAAATTTACCTGTGACTCAAATGATTCTGGCGAAAATGTGTTTATTTCTTCATTAGGCTAGTTTCAGGCGATCCAAAACAACAAGCGACGATTGTGTTCTCTCCAAATGCAAGAACTTTGTCTATACGATACTGTAGACGTATTTTATTCCAGTTTCAACATGAAACAACAGAATTACCAAAAAATCGAGTTACATAGAAGAACAGATACAACAATTACGACTGGTTTATATATTGAATAGCACACCAATTAGAGTCAATTATATGCCGCTGTTTACAATGGTAGATGGCAAAGTGTCCAATATAGTTAGTGGAACTACATGAACTTTTATTTGCGGCCTTATGTCGAAAGACTATTAATATTGAAAAATCTTACTTATAGAGATTAGTCGATACTTCTAGAATAAAATTTTGGTTTACGTGCTTCGCTCTTAAATAAGATTGTTTGAATATTTATTACAACTTGCCATTAAAATTTTCTCAAGTTCGTGGGAACGGAGCTATTAGTTGACAAACTGAAAGTAAGATTTGAAAGTATCGACGACGGCAAAACATCTAGAAGTCTCTTTGATGATTCGAAATTGTCAGTGAATATTATTGGAGTTGAGATTAATATCATTAAAAATTTTAAAATTTGCTGGAAACAATTTTGAGTGCTTAATAGATGTAGATAAGTATCGCATTTATTCTCAAGACACGCAAAATTTTCTTAGAGTCACCGACTGAACATGAAATATCAAGTAATTGCCCGGATGTAATTAAATACACTTTAGTAAAGAAGCCCAAGAGGCCAGAAATAAAAAAATTAAGAGATGCAGGGAATATTATTCGCCTAAGGCTTCTCGCACTAGAACGAATGAATATGTCCTTAATTTATTACTGACATCATCAGGTCCGCTTCACTAGCTTGAGAAATATACATAAGAAGAAAACAACTCAATTTAACCAGGAAGTTTTAAATATGTTCTTGCCGCCAGTCGTCATTTCTACGGTAGAAGCGAATGTTAGCGAAAAATTACAGAATTCAGATGAATCCAACGATGCTACGGAAAATTTATAAACGAATGCAACTTTTGTAATTTGTTTAAAAAATACACATCATTGTTAAAAACAACCTATATTAATGTATAGAACTGTACTCATCATTTATATATGATGGAAACATACTACTATTTTCTGCCAAAAATTAACATATTTGGTCCCACTGTGCAGAGGTAACCTTGCTTCCCGTTTAATGACGCTGTGAGGATTTTGGATGAGGAAAACGATATAGTTTTCATCTGCCTAGTTTCGAATTTTGTACATGTTTGTCAGCTCTCAGTTTTGGTTTTTGTTAAGCTGGGGTATCGAACGAAATTTAATTAATGGTTCTTTTTAACAGGAATGTTTGCTATTAATCCACACATTGTCTTGGAAAGGATTCGAAGGAAATCAAATCAAGACCTTAGAGGAAGTTAAAATTACTTACAAAGATTCCTCCAAGGAAATCGATCAGATATAAATGCTATAAGCCATTGAAGTTAAATCCGTAAGAAGTGCCGCCATAGCTCATTCAAACAGAATACCTGTCGAAGAAGATTTTCATGAAGATGCAGAGCAAACTCTTGACGGACGCAACGGCAGTAATGCAGATAAACTAGGATCTGGAATCGGATCATTTGTTTTAGTCAAATTTTAAAATTTACTCTTATAGAACAAAAATCAAGTAATGAACACTCAAACACGCTTCACCTGTATATCTTTCGGAGATAACAGCATTCTACCTACACAAAGAAATCGCAGCCTTCTTCAAATTATGCCTGGAAAATGACGACTGTGTTAAAAGGGTAATCTCCTTACATTTACATAAAATTTAATTTTTTTTATAGTTTTTGCTGTATTTGTGAATGTAAAGGCGCTAGGTTTTTGGTTTTTAATATTAATTTTGTGCAGATTTATAAGGAATTCATTTACCTTATTACTACCTGACTTAAATTATACCAATTTTAATAAATATTTATTTGATAATTAGCGCTACCTTAATTATATTACCCCGGTAATCACTGATATTTCTGAGAACTGCTGCCCATTAAATTTACTCCACTGCTCAGTTTTCAAAAACGTCCTCACAAAATTTCGCAAAACTGATTTATACGAGGGTGGTCTGAAAACTAAGGTAAGTGGTACAAAAGAAGGTACTTTATTCAAGCATTTTATATTTATTTTTCGACATAGCCCGCTTTTAACTCGATGCACTTGCTCCAACGATGTTCAAGTTGTTTAATGCCTTCACTATAATAGGACGAATCACACGCTTCCAAATAATCATTCGTTTCTACAATCACTAGATGAAAATCTCTTTCCACCTAGCCATTATTTCAAGTTTGGAAACAAGCAAAGGTCAGATGGAGCGAAATCTGGACAGTAAGGTACATGACGAAGTATTTTTAACCGTAATTTAACTAATTTTTCCGTGACAATATTCGACGAATTAGCCGGTGCGTTGTCATGATGAAACAACGCTTTCTTTCTTATCAAGCGCGGTCTTTTTCTTTTAATATTGCAATTAGCTCGTCCAATAACTACGCGTAGTACCCGCTTGTGATTGTTGTGCCCTTTTCCAGAGGGTATATAAAGATAACACCACGAGTATCTCAAAATACGATGACCATAACCTTGTTAGCTGATGGAACCACTTTTGCTTTCTTTGGCGCACTGCAACTGGTTTCTACCCATTGTTTGGGTTGAATTTTTGTTTAGTAGGTATAGTGGGGTATTCACGTTTCATCATGGGCAATAAATTGATGCGAAAATTTGTCGGGATTATGCTTAAAAAGGGTCAAACAGTACTCAGAAGTTGTTAAGCGCATTTGCTTCTGGTTCACAGTTAACAGACGCGGCAACTATCTTGCTGACAGCTTTCTCATACCCAAGTGTTCATGTAAGATATTACCAAACACGCACCTGTAATCGATGATCATTCGAAACAAGATCATGAACCTTTCGTCAGTGGTAGCCTCTTTCGGACGTCCTGATCTTTTTTCATCTTCGGTACGTCTGCTGCCACGTTTAAATTCATTCACCTAGAAACAAGTTGTCTTAAATGATGGCGCTGATTCTCCGTGATCGTCATCTAATTCTTCTTTAATTTATTTGGGTTTTTTCTTTTTTGTCCATATTCACAAAACAATGTAACACGTTTACTTTAAACAACTGTAAGAGACAAAGAGCGCAACGTATTTGGCTAAAACTTTGACAGCTGTCTTATGACATATGATAGATTTGACAAACGACACGCATGCGTAGATTATGGCGCCGTCTCTATGTTAGTTACCTTAATAATAAGACTGCCCTTGTATTAGCTTTAACTACGTGGTTTATGCTAGTTTTTAAGGAGTCTATCAAAGTCGACAGATAAATGGGTACTTTTTAATTTTCGTGGCAGCACACAGTAATAAATTTGCAGATAATAACGAAAACTGTTTCAATAATGTATATTAAAATTGATAATATAGAATTTAGCTGGAAAAATATTGTTAAGAGAGAATACGGAAAATTTGAGTTTAAATTAGTCATAGTAACGCCAACTTTAATTAATATCCGGTTAGCGGGTATAAGTCAAACAAGGGGCACTGAGGAAAACACTTATAGGTAATGATAAAAAATAGTCATCTATAATAGTAAATGCGTTTTTCCAAATATTACAACTACTTGAGATCTTTCGGAATTTAAAAGTATGCTTGTTAGATTATTTATCAAGTTAAAATACAAACTTTATAACTGTTTCGGAGGGTTACTATTAATAAAGTTTATTATTATTTAACAATTGAAACGTCTTAACTTAGTAATATGTTTTCTAATTTCAGAACTTAATTTAAAACGTTATTTATGTGCTCTCCTGTTCTGAAAGAGATTTATTCAAAATTTATCCAAGAACAAATTAGAATTCTTAAAATATGAACTCAAGTACTACTTATTTTACTTGTTTCTAACCTTATCATACTGAAATAATTAGAGCATAAATTTACATTTCGCATAAATCGTAGATGTCATAGAATTTCATTTTTCTTTTAGCATAGTTAATTTCCATTTTAAACTAACTGAAATTATTGTTTTAATTGAAAAATGAATCCAAATACATTAAATAAATCAAACTGAATGCGCCACATTTAATATTGCCACATATAAAATATTCTTGGGTATATTATTTTCGGTATTATTTATGTTAGAAGCTGTTTGGAGGAGGCTTCATGTTTTGATAACCTTGTTTAATTAAGCACAGCAAAATTTAAATAGGGATAAATTCATTCGAAAATTTTCTCAGAGAGGTAAGTATAATTGAAAGTTCTCTAATCTAAGAACAATATAAGGCACAAACGTTCTCCCTGTCATTTGTGAAATCTTGTCATTTAAATACCACTAATAATTCGAACTATTGTTTTGTACACACTGTTAAATATAACTTTCAGGTTATTTTTATTACTTGGAATCTATCCGCATACCTAGCAATTGCATACCCAACAACTAAAGTAAAGTATGTTTCAATTTGTATTAGAGAGGATTCTCATCTAATATTTATATGCCACATAAATTGTTCAGGTCAAAATTTAAATCCTATATAATACAAATTGAACCATGGAGATATATTGTATTCATATACTTAATATCTCACTGCGGTTTATTGAAAAATTTTATACGGTTGTAATCTAGATTTATTTTATATCTTTTAAAGTAAGTACCTTTGTATAGGGAAATGTATTCCTAGAAAATTGGTTTTTATTTTATAATAGAACAAAAAACTTGAAATAAAATACACTTTTAAAATATAACTCAGAACGCCAATTGCAATAACGACTGCAGATGATACATCTTTTTAATCTCACGATTTGGTTTTGCACATTCAATTCCCTGTCAAATGAGTTGGACCAACTTGAAGTTGAAAAACTTGTATGATGTAAAACATAAACTTTGATATCAATTAAATTAAAGGATATTTGCGAATTTTTAATGCATAACAACTTTAACATAAAAGTATAGATAGTGCGGCATCAAATCGACATGATTGATCTGCTACGAGTATAGGTTTTCTTTATAAATTGCAATATATTCCAAAACGCACTTCAAAAGTAAATACCTCCTAAATTGAAAATATAAGTATAAAAGTGATCTTATATGTACAAACAAAAGAGTCACGTAACTACTGCTTTACATAAATTGTCAATATGGTGAGCTTTTGTACACTACGCTCTTCAAAGAAATCATAAAAGACGTTTCATCAAACTTCTCTAATAAGAAACTAATAACTTTGAAACCCGCTTTATATACATTTTATTAGTAGATTAATGTAACAACTTATTCGTCGATCGCAACTTGTAAAAGTTTATACTCTTTTAGAAAACAAAAATCTCAAAATCGAAAAATTAATTTAGAGATAGCTAATTACTTTTCCAGCCATTCATTCAAATATCTGGTGATTTAGAGGTCCGTCTCCTATTGGAATTTAGGGAGCTACAGTGTTACCTACTTATTCTTATCACCTAAAATTGAAGTGTATTATTATCTGGTTTGATATTATATTTCATTTACCGCGTAACTTCGTTAACTCTTTGTTATTTGTTTTTGCGGTTAAGACTTCGGGATACTATTATTACGCAATGTTTACTAGAAATTTTCGAACTTGGAGAAGTTTGCCCCCAATAGTCATTTTTAATGTGACTAATATAACATTTAAACAGGGACTACGATTTTACCTTCTTATATGAAAAGAGAGTACGAGCGCAGATCAATAAGTCAGTAAAAATGAACCAAACAGTGTCACGATAGTTTTTCACTTCGTGCCAATTTTTTGATATTAAAAACTGCCATTATATTAATTGTATACATTGTTTATTGATTAAACTAATTTTAGGATTTATTCAAAATATTTTTGTCCTATTCGTTTTTAGTTTCTTTAAATTTTGCTCATACGTATGTTACACTCATGTTTTGTGCTGCCTTTGAAAAATTGTAACTAAAACTTTCGCTTCCGACTTGCTTCTGTGTTTTGATATAAATATTTAATTTTTATGATACAAATATTTCTAGTATTTAATTCTCTAATTAATTTTATTATGCATTTTTGCATAAATAGAACTTCCCATTATAAATTTTGGATGGATACACAAACTATGCGTAATCCAGGATTTAGCAATTTTGTGTTGCGCTCTGCGGCTTTCTGGCGAACAAGACAGTTTATTTTCAACTCCAAGTTGCACTCGTTAACAAATGATTTATAAAAACACGAAATTTACTTCTGTGCGTCAAAACCCGTTGTTAAAATGGGGTACGTTGCCTTTTACCGCTCTTTAGGTTTCACTGTTTAATTTGGTCGCTCTTACAGGTTTTTTTTCGCCTCTTGAATTTTTTCGGATTTGGTGGCTTGGCCAGCTTCTGCAATCGACCGACTCGGAGGAAACAGTGATATATACGTGGGACCCTGTAATGCTACCTAGTAGACTGTTAAATTAAACATCCCCAATACGGGCGTCCTTTTGCACTGTCTTACCCTTTGCAAACCAAGTTTACGCGTAGGTAAAGAGAGGCGGTATTAATCTTTAAGTTTACCTTTTATTTTAATTCATCGTTCGGAACCTATCGGAAAAGGAAAACGTTACTATTTAAGTAAAATCTATTAAACCTTTACTAAATTGTTTCGTTTAGATTGTGTTAATTGTCCGACGTTTAAAGTATTACTTTATATAGTCGCGAATTTGTAATGTTAAAGTTATGCTCAGGTTAATTGTTTACTATATATGCTAGTTAACAAAATTACTTTCTAATAAATTGTTAAGAATTATAACAACTTATTTTATGCAAATGTTTTATTTATGAAATATTTATGAAATAATTTAATTCTAGCTAAACTACAAAGGACCAACTCTGGAGTTTTGTTTTATTAGCAACAAGAGAAGGTGCATTACAGTTGCAGCTTGGTTTTATTTAATCATTTTTAACTAGACAAGAAATAGTTTGAACCTAATTTCATTGGCATTCAAATGTATATTTTATAACTTAAAATGTTGTAAAAATTAGTCGTGATGTAATCTGCCTTACAGATGTGTGTTATTGACGCAGATATGCTTATGGAACAGAACTTAATTTATTTAAGTATTAATCATATACTAGTATTTAAACATTTTGTTATAAAATTATATTTCTAATTATTTTAATTATGAATAGATTCATTCGGGATTATAATTATACTGTAAATGAAGCAATAGAAATTGATAACCCAAATAATTTAAACGTACTATTAGACAATTGTATGATGAATAACTGAAAAATCGTTCAGATGAATATTCGAAGCATTAACAAACACCTTGATGAAATTTCAATTTATTTAAGTGAATTAAAAACAGAACTTGATTGTTTGGTTTTAAGTGAAACATGGCATATTTAAGATTTAAAATAGTTTGAAATAGACAGTTATGAAATTATTTATAACGGAAGCATTATAAATCTAAATGATGGTGTGGTAATTTATATAAAAAAAATTTAAATTTCAAATATAGTATGGATGATGACAATAATTTCAAAATTATAATGGTTAATTTAAATTTTTATAATAAAAATATTCTAACCTCACCCGTTTACAGACCCCCGCAATAAACACAACTATTTCTGCGTAATTTATGTAATTATTTGCAGTCAATAAACAATGAAAAACACGATTAACATTTTATTATAAGTGGTATAAATTAACTCTAATACATTTCTCATCACTAGGAATTAAGATATTTTTACCAATGAAAAAAAATTCACTTTTGTCTTTAAAATACGCTGAAACTACAGTTTTACTTCATCACCGGACGAAATTTTTTTTCCTCTAAGTTCCTTCTTCATATTCGGGAACAAATAATAATCGCTGGAGACCAAGTCTGGACTGTAGGGTGGATGGGCAGCTTGTGTAACTCGATTTCGATGAACGGGCGTCTTGTCGTGCAAAAGTAGCACAACTTTGGCAAGATTTTTTCTTTTCTTTTCTTTGATGGAGTCCCTTAGTCGTCCTAAAAGGTTGGCATAATATTTCTTCGTTATAGAGATATTCTTTTGTTTGTAGTCGATGAGCAGGATTCCTGCATTATCCCAAAATATGGTCGTAAGGAGTTTTCCAGCTGAATGTTGCACTTTAAACTCCTTTGGCAGGGGTGCATCTTGATTAAACAAGTTGTGCCATTTATATATCATGGTTTGTCTTGGACAAGGATGCTGGTAAACCGCTGACATCTCTTCTATAATAGACTGCACTGGTTTATTTTGTTTTATCAAGAACTTTATAACGGCACAATATTCAAGATTACCCATATTAAAAATCTTTTTACGTTCTGACTTGTTTAGATGACAATCACTCAAACGATATTAATTCAATGACATTGGCATTGTTTCAATGACAAAGGACGATTAGAAATTTATTTCCTTTGCACTCCATCGAATTGTACCTTTGTGACTTGTGTTTGTGCTGCTGTTGAAGCAGTGCCGGTTTAGGGCGTGGCTTTCTAGGCGCAGCCTCGAACACCGCTAGGATGTCCGGGAGACGGGCCAGGATTCTTGTCATGTCTTCACCGAAGGTGGCGGCATCTTTGGCGGCTTCCAGGATGATTGCCGCTGCTTTAGTTACGTTCACGGCGTTGAACGGTGCTGAGTTTAGTTGGGCTAAGCCTTTCACCGCTTCCGCGTATAAAAACGTGGTTGCTGATCTACTTTCGATCGCTGCAGCTGGCTCTTGGCTTATCTATTTTAGTTTTGGGAACTTAGTGCACCCTTTGTAGATAGGTGTGTGGCAGCCGCCGCAATTTGTACAAGTGGGAGGACCTTCGTGTCCCTTGTCGCAGTCGTTTGTAAGTGCTCTCTGGCGCACCTGACGTACTTTGGGCCCGCCTTGCAGCATCGCTGCGAGTGCCCAAACCGCTGGCATCGGTGACACTGTATTGTGCCCCACCTGCTTCTTCTGAGTACCTCCACTCTGACTCTGATGTAAAGGACCTCTGCCAGGTTCTAGATGGCCCTGAATACTGCCGTCTTCTTCATTTCTACGAAGTTTAACGGGAGGAGAGCGTTGTCCTTCCCGCTACATATTCGCTTGACTGCCGTCACGTCAAAGCCTTTCTGAATTAGGTCGGCTTTGATCTTTCCGTCGGCGATGGTTTTAGGAAGTCCCCTAATCACTACCCTAAGAGATTTGTTTGCCGCCAGAAGGTACGTATGATAGGGGAGCTGCCTATAGTTGAAGACGTCCCTGACTTTTCTGTAGTCTTCTTCACTCACAGGTTAAATTTTAATGCCTAGTGTCGTGTTGGTGGCTTCCCTAGATTTAATGTTGTATATTTCGAGCCGCTTCACAATGCTCGACCACTCTTGTTTACTTCGTATTACTATGGCAGGTACCTTCATGGTCGTCTTCATCGTAGCGGTCCTTTTCGGAACTGCTGTTCTCGTTTCTGCTTCCTGTTCCTATTCGATGTCTGACAGGGTTTCATATCGGTTGTTTGTTGCCATTTTTATTGACGGGCCGGCGTCGGACCGTCCTACAAGAGTCTTCCTTTTACGGATCTTGACTCGGCGGAAACCGTCATTTTCATTTTCATCCGAAGAGGAGTAGCGCATCTCCACGTCCTAGGGGTTCTTAACCAGGAAGATGGCTTCGATTGGTGGCTCATGTTTCGGTTCTTCTCGCACAGGGCCTGGTTGTTTTGTGGTGCTGTTCACGAATTCCTTTACTGCCCTTTTAATTCGTCCTTCATGGTCCAGGTGCTTAAACCTGGGGTCGTCAATTTTCGCGATTAGTTCGCATGGAAATTGACCCATTCTTTTGAATGCCCTTCGGCGGTTGCCTTCCCTAAGGTTGGCCAGTACTAACGCTAACGTGACTTCGACGTCTTCCATCTCACAGAATAGTCGCACAATGCAGTTACTTGCTTATTAAAACCGTTAGGGTGTACTGCACCCGACACATACACTCTAGGAGCAAGGGGCCTAAGGTGCAATACACAGAAAGTTGAACAACTAAGAATACGTGTGTGCTCGTTGGCTGCTCAAGCCTCACTCTTAAACTCACTAATTCAATAATGTTGCGGTTCGGTATTTATAGTAATAAGACATCAAGCTAGACATTGCGATTAATTTACCAAGCCCTGCCCCTCCATTTTGCGAATATAAAAACGCCCCCTCGCATTTAGAAATAATAAATGAATTTGGTTTGTATCCAAAATTAATACCTATATGAGGATTCAGGGTGATAGCAAATAATGTGTTGATGATATTCTTATTAAAACAATATATGACGATAATATTACCCCTATGCAATTATAAAAACTAGTATAACCGATCATATTGTCATCTGTATATTACTGCCATTAAATTTCATACAAAACTAATAAGAAATATAGATTATGATCAATTAAAGATAAGTATAGAATCTCTCGCTTGGAAAAACTTTTATGAAAAACAAAACACTGAAGAATTAGCTCAAATTATTATCGATATTATAAACAATATGTTAATAACCTGTACATCCTTTCAAATAGTTAAATGCAATAAATTAACGAAAGAGATAAGGTTGTATGGAGTATTACAACAAAATCCCCAAAATATAATTTTAGAAAATGAATTTATATTATATAGGAATAAACTAAATCTAATAATAGAACAAATAAAAAATAGTTACTTTAAAGCTAATATACTAAATTGTTACGAAAATGATAGCAAAGTTTTTTGGGACATAATAAACGAAATAACTAATCACCAGCAAAAGCAAACGGTTACTAAAGAGATTAAAACAGAAACAGGCGAACTAATAACAAATAAAAGAGATATTGCTAATATTTTCTATAATTATTTTATAAATGTTGGTAAAATCTTCAAACTAAATTGGTTCCATCTACAACTTCTATAACAAATTCTACCTTTTTCATTCCTACAGATGTTTTATACAAAAATTAAAAAATGTTGCTTCTGGATATGACAATATGAATTCAGAAACTTTAAAAGTAAATGTAGAACATATTACGCAGTCTCTTAGTTTGATAATAAATAAAATATTTGAAATAGAAGATGTATTTGAAGTTTTCAAAACAGCTGTTGTAAAACCATTACATAAAAATGGAGATACAATAGATCCATCTAATTCTAGACCCATATCAGTAACTACAAATCTTGCTAAAATATTTGAAAAAATTATGAAAAATAGAATAAACGACTACCTAAAAAAGTTTAACATTATATTCGCAAAACAATTTTAGTTCCAGGAGAACAAAGGTACTCAAGATGCAATAGCATGTAACTAGTTTAATCAATAATTCTTTAGATAGTAGTCAACCGTCTTTATGTGTAAGCCATTGTCAGTTATTAAGTACTTTAGCAGATATTGGTTTTAGCGGCCTTGGGTTAGATTTAATAAAAAAGTTATTTAACAAGTCGAGAGCAGATTGTTCAGATAAATGAAATACAAGGTAATGAAACTATTATAGAATATAGCGTGCCACAAGGCACAAGGCCCAATACCTTCTAATATTTTTATATATTTTATTTAAGGTAAATTCCTTGGGCACTATATTTAATTTTGCTGATGATACAGTTATTTTCTGTGAAAATCAGTCTTGGAGAGAATTAAAAGCACAAGCAGAAAAAGAGCTTAACATTATGAAAGATTGGTTTACCCATCAATTATTAACTGTAAATTTTAATAAGACCAAGTATTTACATTTTACATCTTATAAAAAATAACTTACCTAATTATAATCATCCAATTTTGGATTCTCAAATAACTATAAACATTTATGATGGCACTATTATATTGCAAATTTAGTGAATACGTTAAGATCCATTTTATTCCGTTTGAGACTGTTAAAAAACATCTTGAGCTACTCAAATTTAAAAAAAAACTATTACGCCTTAGTGGAATCTCGATTTTCATATGAAGCTTTAGAATGGGGCAGTACAGTAAATAGCTACTACGAAAAAGTTGCATTTAAAAACGTTTCATCCGCACCATTCTAAATAAAGATAATCCTACCCCATCTGTTTAGTATATCCACGCCAGTTGTTTATATTAATTTTAGAAATTTATATATTTAACACAAAAATAAACTTGAATTAATTAATCATAGCCAAAATATTCGCTCAAAAAGTTTGGTTATAAAACTTCCAAATCAATTAAGTCCATAGGACAAAGAAGTTACAGCCACTTTGTACAAGATGCTTTAATTTACTATCTCAACAAATTAAAGAATCTCATAGCTTAAAATCTTTCGAAAAAGACTTAAAAGAACATTTTATATAATACTAATTTAGAAATTATTCAAGCTCTTTTTAAAATTTAAAACTAGAGTACTAATAAAAAACGATTTAGTAATAGCTTGTAAGAATATTTATATAATACTGATATGACATTATTCAAAGTTTCTTTAAAATTTTAAACTATAATATTGATACATAATTTTTGCTTTTGGGTTATTAGTGATTATCTAGTCAATGAATCTTTCTTTAATATTAATTAAATTACTTACGTCCCACGCTGTCTTTGATTTTGTGCGTTTATCGTTGTAAAAATATTAAATAATGTATTTTTTGTTTATATTCTGTTCTTACAATAAATATTATTATTATTATTATTATTTCAATATAAAAGCCAATCTTGCTTTAAACAAAACTGTATTACTATTCTGATGCCGGTATATTCAATTACCCATTGATGTTTAGTAATCGTCAAAATCGTATACACCAACGTTATTTGTGATAGTATATTATATACCAAGGGACTAAAGTGCTTCTTTTAATCCAGAGAGGAAAAATATTTCTCGAGCGATAGCGAGAGAAATTATCTCTCGAGGGATTAAAAGGCACCTTTAGTCCCGAAGTATATACATTATTTTTTACACTTTCAAAAAATGTGAAATCAAGAAGTCAAAGTAAATAAAATTACATGACTTTGAAATTGACAGATCATTCGATTTATTAATATATGCTTCATGGCAAATGCTATTTGAGTTTAATTTACGAAGCGCTATAGAAACGCTTTGATCAATATGCAATTTGAATTGGTTAATTTTAGTTATTGCCATAGTGAGTGGAATTACATTTACTTTATCTCCCTTAGGGCTAAAATAAAATTTCATTCCCTTAAGATTAAAAGTGGCATTGTAGTTACGGAAACAAGTGACTAAAAGTGGCGTTTTAGTCCCGAAAGTGCAAAAATAATTTAGTTCTTGTTATTCCACGTATTTTCTCCTACAGGGTTGCGCATTTCAACAGATTCTATGTGCGTTTATAAAGTCACGCTGGATAAGGCCAACCACAGTTTTGTAAATTTAATTTAGTGTTTTAGCTATAGTTTCGACGCCACTTTGCAGGTAATCTAATTTGTTCACGCATATATTTCGCTTTTAATATATATATGGTGCACACCATAGTTTCTAATTTCTCTTACATGCTTTGCCCTTCGGTGTTCCTATAAGAATAACTGCGCTTTTAGTTTTACATTATCTCTCTTTTACTGTATTTAGCTTTTTCTTTTAGCGCAAGCAATGTTTTGTTGTTTACGAAGATCCAACGGTATTCACCACTCCCTTTCGCATATTCTAATCCTAAAGTAAAATTGCAACCCCTCTACCAAGCGATAAGTTTATGGCATCCACAATCCTACACAATTTCATTTCTGATGTATGTACATCTTTTGGCCTACCAAATTTCTCAGTACCGAAACGACTCGTACGACCATAACAAAACTCTAAACCACTTTTGAATCATTTTATTGTCGTAACAGAGGTGAGATAATATTTGTCAAGTTTTTGCTTTGTCGTTGTTATTGTTTTTCTATCCAGAAAATCATGCTTAATGAGAACATGAAAACCTAGTTTCCATTCTATCGAAACTTATTCAAGTTATATACTTTAAAGGGATGTAAAATACAAATTAATCGGCAGACTCTCTTAGAAATGGGTGTCGCGTCATTTAAAAAGTGTATTCTAACCATGGTTTTTATTGTGGTGGCGACATCTGTTACATGTTTACCTCGCCTATTGAGCTACTTTCGTATGACTTTAAAATATCCATTTCCTGAGAAGTTTACCTTTCCCAGCCGAGTGTATACCATAACCTCGTGGGTGTAGGGGCAAACTTGCTAACCACTACACAAACGGGACCAACATTAATTTTTTATTGTAATAACCATTGTATTTTTCTAATTTTTGAAAGTAATCATTCACTGCAATGGCACCTTTCTGTATTATTTTGTTTTTTAATGAAAATTGTTCACACAAAATATGATCCAATTTTCAAGATAGATTTATGTTTATAAACCGGTAAGTACCATACAATATGCCACAGAACTATATGTATCAGTGTGACCAACATTTGAAAAAATTATAATTGTCGCTAAATTTAAATATGTGGGGATTAATCACAGCAAACGACCTATGTATTTAGATTAGTTCAACCATCCGCCATGATATATATATATATATTAAGGTATTTATTATGAGCGAAATAAATTAATTTTAAAATTTAGTTTATTTAGAGATGCAATAGGCAACCAAACTTGCACGAGGTATATGATAAATTGAATAATATAATTATGCAATTGTTTATTTATATTTTAATTATAATAGGTATAAAAACATATTAATAAATTAATAAATGCAGTAAGTTATTTGAGACTGAAATTAAAAG
>JAHWXV010467103.1:0-10237 GCA_024586415.1 Phrixothrix hirtus | reverse complement strand
TATAATTTTGAACTTTATTTATTCTATATCAGAGTCAACAACTTTGTGGCTTTTAATGGTTCTTCAAAAAGGAAGATATGGCATAGCGCAAAATTTTGACTTGGTGAGTAAAAACCAATATGATTTTCTGAATCAGCGTATCCAAATTAGTAAAAAATAAGTCTCAATTTGAAATCAGCAAAAATCGTATTGGCCAGTGTAATTAAATAATTTGCGAGTTTGTTACAATATGTATGTTATTCACTCAGGTTACTTAAAAAATGTAGCATTATTAGCAGATCCGGCGATAAAATTCTATAGTTCCAAAAGAAGTTACTTTTAATAACTTATTGAAGCCTAAAAAAGTAATTCTGAACTCGCTAGCAACAGCAGCAGTTTCCTGCTTTATATTACATTGTATGTATAAGCTAGCGTATTCAAAACTGGAATTGAAATATAGCTGTTACCACTATCAAATTGGAATTAAGATTTTAAATCTCAATTTAAGCAATCGTCCACGAAGGGTAAAGACAGACACAACGGTTTCAACCGAAACCTTTAACGAGTCGGTAGCGTTCTAACAAATCACATTGAGGTGTTTTATTAAGCGCTTTGTGCAGTGATCGATTAGGTTTGAAGTATGGACGACGTGGTGTATTTATTAATATTGTATTTGCATTGGAAAATTTATAAGAAAAAAAACTAAAACGTAGAATGCGGATATATCCAATTATCAAAGAAAGGTAGCAAAAAGGGTATTTTCATACGTTGTTTCCTGAAGTACAAAGAGACAATGAAAAATCTTTCAAATTAACTAGGATGTTGCAAAGTATCTTTGATGTGTTACTCACAATTTGCCAAGAAAATCAACAAAACAAAAGGAAAAATTGGTAATAACTATACGATAAGCAAATAAATTAGATACCTATTTATATACATAAAAATTTGAAATGTACGATGCATCCGATTCAGCTGGTGAAGGTGGTAGATGTACTATCGTCTGTTGGCTAGTTGCATTTTCACATATTCTCGAGAATATTCCATACTGTTATTGTGAATGTGGTACAGGTGCTGACTGAATGGGATAATGGATCGTGGAAAATGTTGGTTGATGTGCTGGTAAATGTGCTATCTGGTTCGGCCATGGTTGCATATTTAGAAATTGTCTGCATAATTTCAACCCTGCACTTTGTGTTTAAATACCTCGCCAGGGAGGCAAACGCAAAGTAATGATTGCCATCTTCTATCACTGGTTTGTTTGCTTTTTTTTGTAGCTTTCAAGCATACTTAAGATTTTCGCTTCCACACAGTGTAATATTTCTTGCCAATTCTAGAACGATTTCCTTTTGTAGAACTTGGCGTGGACGTTTCAAGGCCATTTGTGTTAAATTCGTGGGAAGGTTCTCAGTGAGAGTTTCAGTAGGTACTAAAGAATTGATTGTTTGCGCACGATTATATCCATGAGAAATTGTAACTTTTATGTATAAACGTAAGGGGTTTTTGACTTCCTCCAGCTCCTGGCTTCCCCTTTCTCTATTGAATATCTCTTGGATAGTTGTCTCTGATATTTTTCCACTTTTTATGTAATTCATCACTTGTAACAAAAGTAAAATTATCTACAATATATTTTTTTAATCAATTGTAATTTTTATTTTAGGTATTTGGCTACTGGGCGCTCTTTGGCCGAATTACATTATAATTTTCGTATTGGTAGATCTGCGGTTAGTAGCATTATCCAAGAAGTATGTGAGGCATTATTAATAGAAATAGCAGACACAGTTATGTCTCAATGTTCAACAAGAAGTGGATTGAAATTGCTAAAGGGTTTCAAACATTTGCACAGTTTCCCAATTCTATAGGACCAATAGACGGGAATCATATACGGACTAAGCAACCAAAAATACGTGGACAGTTGATAACTTGCAAGATGAAATTGGAGAATTCATGATCCGCATAACTAATTCATCATCACATTTTATAGTGTTCACTAATATTACATTTATATTTATAAATTTTAATAACTATTAGGTTTGTTTTATACTGGAGGAGTAATAATTTTTATCAAAATTAGTAAATGTAGTTCCTTGAATTCAAATAATCTCGGCATGATAATTTACTATGAATGAGAATTGTGAGAATTTTGAAAAGATGCATGAAAATTGGAAAGTAACCCTTAGTATCAACAAATTTTTGGAGTGCGAATTCATAACTAAATCAGCTTAGAATATAGGCTTATTGTTTTGTATAACTTTTTGAAATTCAAATCCAACACCATGCAATGCTTTTTGTAAGGTTTTTCGTTGAATATTAAAATTATCGATTGTAATAATTGTATGCAAAGTAGTATAAAAAGAACCAATGTATTTTGTAGTATGTAAGTGTACGATTTCATCATTGTATTATGTATGCATGCATGTGTTTATATTATACCTACTGAACATTACTGAAATTTACTATCCGACTAATCATTCCAGTCATATATTTTCTTTAATTTTATGTAATCCAATGTATTTAAAACAATATTTTTGTTAAATAAACTGTTTTAAAAGTATGAAGTTTACATTTTTATATTCATTTAATTTCAATCTGATAGGTATCACAAATATATGAGTATAAAAAGATTTCTTCATAGTTTGTGCTTTACCATTGATTTCACCTGAATCAATATACTAAAAAATGTTTGTACGCCCAGTGTTAGTTAATTTACTTTCAAATTTTATATTAATATGTTTAATAAACAATTTTTCGTAAACTTTGCCTAGAAGCTGAAATAGAATAGTTTCATTTAATTGTTTTATCAATAGCTACCTACCTATTTGAGGTGCAATATTTGTTTTTGTAAATAATACAAATCTTATAATGCTTCTTTGTCAACCCTGCAATATTGCAAATCAAGGCTACGATAATGCCACAGGTAAAACTCAAAGTCAGAGTTGGGCTAGGTTCGCTATTCTTTATTTATTATGACCGCAGCTACCAATAACTTTATACGAGACTAAATGTAAATTCTAAAACCAAAATTTATTATTTACAGCGGTAGCAAAATATTTATAAGGGGCATTTGGAAAGGAATACGATAGAATTTCATAAGGGCGTGTATGCTATTAGTAATCTTCGGTATGCGTATTTGTATCATAACTTAATAATGATTGTTTGTAAACTACAGTACTGGATTTATATTTGTGATCTCTTTTAAAATTTGTTAATCTTAAATTAAATTTTAATTCAATACGTTACTGTTATTGTTTTGAACACTGTGTGTCTCATGTATTCTGAATTGTTATAAAATGTTGTATTTAATTAGAAATAATTTCTATTTGTACCTGGGCATTGTAATTTATATTTGTAATCAACAAATGTAATTTTAATTTCTTTCAGATTTATTCATGCTTATACAGGGTTGCTTTGAAATAGTTGCAGTAATTTTAACCACGTATTCCACTCACGAAATAATAATAATCGAATTTAGAAAAGTCTTGCAAAACTTTTTAAGAACCTCTGATTTGCAATACGTATTGTCACGAACTTTATTACCAGTTTTCTATGACATTATTGTACGTTTGTTCCAGTTCTTGTCATACTACCCATCATTGCAATATGTATTGATAAACATTCATTGTAAATGAAATTTATTAAAAAATAATGTTAACATAACCTGAAATCTATTATTGACCAATTCTACTTTAACATGGGGCTTGTAGTTGACCAATACAAACAGGGAGAAGGGAACAGTAGTGATGGTATACAGCCCAAAAGTTTTTTGACCACCTAAAAAAATATTTGCAATTACTGAAGTCGATGAGAATCTCAATGGAAGCTTTTCTATTTTAAAATTGTTATTTAGTGGACATTACATTAATATTATAATTTTCCAAGCCTTCCATTTCGAATCGGTACTAAAATTCATTGCATGGTATAAATGGCACAAAATGCCACCCATGTGCATAAGATACTTATTCATGGATGTCACATAATTGATTCTGGCTGGCTTAATTGAACAAATATTTATATGTAGGGAAATGAGGACATATAAGGTTGATTTGATACAATTGAACTAAACGTAAACCCCTTTTCAATAAGGTGTTATACATGTACCTTTTAAAATATTTACTTTATTTTGGGGTTACCAAATTTTTGTGTATAAGATTTTCATTTTACACAAAAAAATTATCACATTTAAATATAAAAAAGCATTAAAAATACTAATATTCAAAATATATAAAAATTCAACAAAAAACTATTCCTATTCTAATAAATCTCTTGGTTTGGAAAATAGAAAAATGTAAAAATAAAATATTTATATTTATTTTTAGTTAGTTTATTTTACAAAAAAAGTATTTTTAAAGCTTATCTCCTAATTTCTGGTGAACTATCTAAATTGCATTTTACATATAATGGAAAGTCGCAAACTTCTGATTCTATATTGAAATATAACCCCTGAGGACATTTGTATAACGATTTTCTTCCTTTTATTGTGAGGTAATATTTATTACAATCATTTTCATGTCGATCAAATTGCAAAAGATATCGTTTATTTTTATCGTTAACACAATGCCGAGAGTTACAACGTTTGTTTACTGAATTGAAATAAAATCCACTGGAGCAGCTTTTATGAAATTTCTTTCCATGAATACAAACGTAGTATTTTGCACAATTATGTTCATCTGGAAATATAACGTTTAGATCTTCGAATGGACATAAATTGGCTCCTAAAAGAAAGTACTATTATTAACACGCTTGAAAAATGCTCTCCTATAAAATTTATAAAATATAATAATTCACTTACAACAATGCATGTCTAGTAAGAATTAGAAGCCCATGCCCACCCCAAGGTTCAACTTGGTTTACACAGATTCGTCCGCACTGAAAGATTATCGATTATTAACACGCCCCCCTTTTGAAATATGCGGAGTTACTAAAATACATTGTTGTATTATAATCATTCTTAAAAAGGATATCACACGCATCGCTTCAAATACAGTTGTTATGGAAAGGATGCGTCTTCTAACGCTTTTGTGTTGTCGTGGAGATTTAAGAGAATCTCATTTCCAATTGAGCATGCACTTTTAGTTCTTAACTGTATATACATACGAGTACAATGATGACCCAAAATCATAAAAATCATTGATATGCTGCTGATAAGCTGGTTTCAGTTAGATTTTTAGTTTATAATTTAAGAACAGTAGCAACTGTTACAAACGTTGTAGGTTCTGACACTTTTAGATTTTTGGATCATAGGTGATTAATCTTCTACATTATTGAAGATGTAATGCGGTAAATGAAGACAAATGGGGGTGTTTATATCTAACAAGGTAGTTATCTCGAGTACCCTCTACAATTTTCTTGAAATTTGGATACATATTAGACAATTTAAATTTAAGTAACTCGCAATTGTTTTATATCAGCGGTAATCCGATTTTAGGGGGTAAAAATGTCTCCTAAATTTAGGCTTGTATTAGATCATATTGGTCGTTTCAGATATAAAGAATAGTGTGATTTGAGTGGAACAAACGCTAAAATTCTTATCTTCATACGAAACGAAAGCACGATTGTTTTGGATGCTCACATCTCATTTTAAGGGAGAAAAGTACCTGTTTTAAGGTTGAACTTTACCCACCCAAATTGAATTACCTTTAAGATTTTTGGATTTCAATTATCTACAATATATGCAAATGTCATTAAAATTGGTAGCGGATATTTGGGACAACTTCCTTCCTGTCAGTTCTGACCAGCTATATTTTATTCAATTTAGGTTTGCTTTTGCCTTTTACAAAATTGAACTCTATCTCTTGTCTTTAACTACAGTAGTTAATGCTAGGGTATTTTGATTCTATTCAGAAAATAAGATTTTTAATTTATAACTGAGTAAGAATCACTTTAATAATTCCCATTTCGTCTCCTTACTTGTAAAATTGTAAGTTTCTTAAAGTCAGTTTGTCAACTTTTGCATTAATTTTCCTATGTGAACTTTGAATTGAAGAAAAAACTGACACTTGCTGGATATATACCAAAAAACTAGGATTCATGCGCAAAAATATCACTACTGACTTTTGCATATCCCTAAACCGTTTAAAAAGTATTTTCAGTCAACCACGATATTTTAGTCATTGACTTATCCTTTAATTTTTTTACAGAATCAAATGATATTTGGTTAAGGGTTGAAAATTCCTCGATATGACAGTAACAACTGAGATATGCGAATGTTGGCTATTTACTTTCAGGATTAATGCTCAATCATTAGATCTGTATAGTTAAATAAAAAAGAAAGCAGTTCACAATACTTTACAGTTTTATCAATAAATGGCATTGAAGAGAAAATTGAAAGAACCAGTAGATTTATAGACTACCTTTGATGTTTGAGTTTGTCGACCACGGTCATATTTATAACAAACTGTATTAAAATATATAGCAGTTATACCAAATTTTTATTTTATTAACAAAAACACCAGTTTTAGTGCCGCAAGTTTCACTGAAGAGGACGTAGATATGTAAAAACAATTTCAGAGACATGTAATTCGATATATTTAATGAGGTGTAATTGGTATAAAAATGTCCGGTATGTTCGACCTTGCGTACATTGTAATTTATTATCTCTGAATTGAACTGCCGTAGGTTTTTACGCAGGATATTAGCGCGTACATTGTGTTCCTGTTTATCTCAGTAAATCAAGTGATGAATATTAAATGTTGACATAAAATAGAGAAAAGTACAACAGAAACATGTGGGACATTGAGAAACGTATACCAACATGTTCAAAATCACGCTAGATCTCAAAGTCCATTGATCTCAAAAAATGCATATGTAATCGCAAAGGTTCGCGAAATCAGCGTTAGTACAGAGGAAACTATAAAATAGGGCACCAGTTGTTCACTAATTCTGTGAGGAACTGCGAAACTATGACATTATTACCTATTCTAAGATTCAAATTTTAAATATATAAAATTATTAGAAATGGCTAATAATAACAGAATTCATTATCAATTCAAAGTTCGCAAACAATGAAAAATAAATATTAATTAAATCAATAATGGGTTGTCAAAAATCCTATGAAATAAAAGCATTTCAGAAAATATATTGTAAGTATAGATAAATAAGAGTCAAATTCTTTAGAAAAATAACAGGAAAATATTTCCTGGTATGATAGATAAACATGTAATACAATGAACTTTTTAAATTGTAAATATTTCTATTTAAGATAGCTGTAGACATGTAATGGTAGAAATATGATATGCTAGTTAAGACAAATAAAACTCTGTAAGTAGTTACAATTAATTATTAATAGATGGCATAAGAGGTTTTAAACTGTTGATAATATTTAAAGAGTGGGAATGTTTATTATCTAATTTGATAAGAATCCACTATAAAAGGACATGTTTTGTTAGAAAATAAGAGAGAACTTATACTTCTGTGCCTTAATTACACAAATTACCTGTAGTTATATCATGTGACATCAGGGACTTCTAATTCGGATTTCGCATGATATACATATTCCTTCCTAAAACACCTTGGTGATGCTTTTATAATTTATGGACTGTTTTCCGATATTATAACAGCTTAGCTTTTCACGTAAAGGTTACCATGCTTTAGGACCCTTATTCAAATCCTGATAATCTGATATTCTGATATTTTCCTCTATGAACAGGGTTTATCGATCTTTATGTAACCTGATTCGAAAGGTCTACAACGCTGGGAGTTTATTAACTTTTTGCATATGTTTCTAAGGTCCCCCATCCAAAAAAGATATAAATAAATGCAGTCCCAGGACCTAAAGATATCATAACGATTTAAGGACTGTTTTATTCGAAGCCGATATAATATTAATTCCTCCACGAGCCTCTAAAAATAAAGATAGTTCAAGACACATTGAAATCACATATAATAGAATAATATTAGATAACAAATGTATGTCCCATAGACCTAAGTTTGTAAATAGAATTTGTACAGAATATGAATTTTGATGCTTCTAAAATAAATATTTTAAAACACCATTCGAATATAATTGAATCAGTAATTGTACATATGTAAATAAATAGAAGACAAACGATATCATAACCGAGAGAACTGTAGTTGCTCCCGTAATTAAACAGAGTGGCTACGAAAATAGCTAATATTCACCCAGATCCTAAACAACAGGCAAAATCGTACCTACGCCCTCGAAACCAATTAAAGCTACTGCTCAAAGCCTGCAACCCAAAAACTTTCTAGCTAAGCGAAGACCATTTAGGACCAATCGACTAGAAATAGTTAGTCGAGGTAAATAGTTATTGTTACGACACAAACCGTCGTGACAAGGTATGTCACATTGTGAATTTACTCGAATAGAGCTTACCTAAATAAAAGAGAAAACGATTTACAAACATAAATTAATGAAATGCGAATTCCCAAACAAAAATGTTTATTTCATTGGAGAAATAAGCTATCAACTAGGGTAACGTTCACTAAACTATAGGAATACATGTATCAATCAAAAGGTTACTGAAAGTATTTATTTTTTCAGGGTTAAAGTTAATTATTATATGTTAGCATAATTCTGCCATCAAGCGTAACGATAATTACTTAGATACCTCTTAAATTAAATATATTAAACAAACAGTTAATAGCAACACTTTTTCTGAGATTGAAGTTAACCATTACAATTTCTTATATCTAATGACTTCAGAGTCAAAGCGGTAACATGTCCAACTATTGATCGATTGATTTAATTCCATTAATTCTTACTACCCTGTTATATACCAATATCAGTTTGATAGGTTAAGTAACCACTCTAAAAGGTGGCCGAATGCCAAATAAAGTAGATAATTTCTTGAGAAAAGTCGCTATATAAATATCCCAAAAAATCTTGAGATTAAACTGTTAACTCGAGATTTACTTGATAATGCCAGATACTAAAGTATGATTATTTCATATCATAATTATGGCATTAAAATGAAAAAGAAAAGTAAAAGAACAAAATAGCGTTACCTCACACATAATTTCATCACTAATTATCTTAAGCTGACATGTACTGTTTAAGTTTAACGCGATCAATTGAATATGAGAATGATTATAAAATGAAAAGACGTATGTCCCAATTAACATGTTACTATGAAATTGACGTGTTGAATATGCCTACGTAGTAAACATAAGTACGAAATGAGTAGTATTTAAAAGCAACGAATTATTGTTATTTTAGATAGGGTGAATATTTAAGGTAACACGCGAAAAGTAAGAAAACTGGAGATCATCATCGCATATTACGAATTTAAAACGGCATCAAAATTTCTTTTGCTAATTTAAAATACGGACTTCCATACTACTCGACGGTTATCGGTAAGATAACTAGTAAGTATTATCGTAGCGCAAATTAGCGTTATAGAAAATGAAGATTACGACCTTGCTTTAGAGTTGCCTTATTAGTCCGGACCTCGTAGTTAAATGGGTGTCATCTCTATGATGTGTCAGCTTAACCTTTCTTATTTGGTAATAAATAGTCTTCCTAAGGAAACTGATAAAATTGAATCGCAATTAGCGATTAAGCTAATTAGAAGATTAAATAAAACAAACCCGTCTCAAAAAGCGCGACGGTAAGAACAGGAAAACAACTAACACAAGAAACTTACTTCAGCATTTTGATTAAACTTTTAAGGTGAACATGCCGATCGAAGACCATAAATAAGCTATCTATCTAAGAAACCGTGAAACTTCTTCAAAAATATTAATTCGAGGTAGAAAATACTAGGTCGCGACATTTCCTAACAAATAAATATTATCAACCGATTTCCGCAAAGATCAAACCAAAAAAAGTCAAGAGATTTTTTTTTATTAAAAAATGGCATACCATTCATAAAATAATTTTTGTTTTTAAAAAAGCAGTGGAGTACCATTCTTCCCATTCAAAATTGTCAGGCTAAAATTAATTTGGACGCCAGTGGTTAAAATTGAAATAGGTTAGTATCAAAAAAGATGTGTCTCTACATTTACTTTACACCCCCAAAGTTTTATAAGAATATATAATGTAGTTGCGGAGTTATTAAAAAAATATTTAAAAAAAAATTTATTTATCGCTCAATATATCAAAAATAAAGCGAAAACGGACCTATGTTTATATGAACTCTTTGTCTTAAAATCATGCACAGATTAACCCCCTGCAATAATGACATTCAATTATGTACCAGACTGTATATATATATATATATATTGATACCTGTTAAGTTGTGACCTCCGCCATGTAGAGCAGGCGTCCTAACCTCCACCGTTATAAATATTCATTTTTCCACAA
>JAHWXV010467077.1:0-10415 GCA_024586415.1 Phrixothrix hirtus | reverse complement strand
AGGTATTCAGAATTGAAATCATTGAATGTCCAACTTTTCCAATTTACTGTAGAAATTTTAAATAATTACTTTATAATAGGAGTGTGGATTTGTTTTGAAGTCTTTAAAGAAGGGGCTCTATTTGTGGATTTCAGCTAATAAATCCGAGATACAATTATCATATCCCAAAAGGTTAAAATATATGTTTGATATCTTGTACATTTCAAGCAGCACAAGTGTAAATAATTGCATTTTTCCAATTATGAAAATAAAACTTTCAAAACAAAATAAAATGGTTCCAGATAGTCACTGAAAGTTTACCAAAATGCACAAAGAGTCTTTTCCGCTAAATAAAACTGATCTAAACGGTTGATGTCAGATAGCGAAGCAGGTTGAAGATACAGAATTTCCAGAATTATCAGCCTAATTCACTTAAGAACTAGTCAGAGCAATGAAAATTGATCTAAAAACAGCCACCGAACACTTTTATCCCATGGGAAAAGTTCTAGAACAAGGAGAATTACCGTCTGATTGATTATCAGACAAAGAAGAAGAGCTTTTCGTATCAGGTTACAACCGGTAATGAAAAATTGATTTATTTAGGTAATCCCAAACGCAAAAAATCAACCGTTAACATCGACGCCAAAACAAAATACTCACAGTTACAAGGTAATGCTCTGTATTTTACGAGACCAAGAAGCCAAATAAAATTGTCACGGGGAAACAGCAACTGTACGATCTGAAACATGCACTGGACCAAACATGCTCAAGATAGCAAGTAATCTACGTGACAAAACTTGACCTCGTGTTACTTTATTTATCAAACAAACGTAGTTGGAGTTATCCAGGCCGTTTCCTAATAGCTTACCACCTATTGCTAGCAATACAATATGCGCTTGAAGAATGTCTGTGAAGTGATAGTATTCAATAGTTCTGATAAGAGTTCTGACATATTATAACTTAGAACAAAGGTACTTTATAGTTTTTAAAAAATGTTCCGGCCATTTACTATAAAGAAATGATTTTAAAATTTAGGGTGCTAACTTCGCGCCGCACCCCAACATTCAAATATAATAGTTTTGAAATAAGTAACCCGTAGCGGTACATCTAATAAGGAGTACTTTATACTTTTTGAGATAGTTCTAATCTTAATACCAAAACAAATCAGCAAAACCTAAATTCCTATCGTTCAAAAAGTAAAAAATTGAAAGCTCCGTCAGTTCTGGTGGGAGTCCTAGATCTAAAACCACAAGACATGCAAATGATTCCCATAAAATTTTCCACTAAAATCAAAAGTGAAAAAGTTACATGCCTTTTAAATTTTGCAAAAATCTGACGATATCCTAAAAAATTAAAAATTGAAAGTTATGATAAGAGTACTGGATCTAGAACCAAGAGATCTACAACTTTTTGTTAGAAAATTTTTCCATAAAGTCCATAGAAAAAAAGTTATATCAAGCAAAGTTTGACAAAGACCACAAAAAATTGAAAATGGAAAGTTGCAGTAGTTCTGGTCAGAATTCTGGATCTAAAATGACGAGATTTACAACTTTTTGTTATAAATTTTTTTCATAAAGTTAATAGAAAATAATTATATTAAGCAAAGTTTGACAAAGTCCGCAAAAAGTTGACAATTGGCAGTTCCAGTAGCTCTGATCGGAGCTCTGTATAGACGCTAATGGAATCTATAATTGCTTTACATGAAGTTTTTCCATAAAGCCAACCGCAAGAAAGTTACATTACTTTTAAATTTTGCAAAAATCTAATGATGAGCTAAAACACTGAGGAAGTGAAATTTCCTGCAAATCGGATCAGAATTCTGAATCTAACAAAGAGATCTACAACTTTTTTATCAAATTTTCCTATTAAGTCCATAAAAAAAGGTTATATTAAGCAGTTTGACAAAGTCAGCGAAAAATTGAAAATTAAATGTTCCAGTAGTTTTCTTCAGAGTTCTGGATTTAAAACAACAAGATCTACAACTTTTTCTTATAAAACTTTTCCATACAGTTCATAGAAAAAAAGTTGTATTAAGAAAAGGTTTGATAAAGTCCACAAACGGTTGAAAATTGAAAGTTCTAGTAGTACTGATCAGAGTTTTGGATCTAAAACAACAAGATATATAACTTTTTGTTATAAAACTTTTCCATACAGTTCATAGTAAAAAAGGTATATTAAGCAAAAGTTTGATAAAGACCGTAAAAAGTTGAAAATTGAAAGTTTTAGTAGTTCTGAATAGAGTTCTAAATCTAAAACGATAGGATCTACAACGTTTTGTTATAAAATTTTTCTATACAGTTCATAGAAAAAAAGTTGTATTAAGAGAAATTTGATAAAGTCCACGAAATGTTGAATATTGATAGTTCAAGTAGTTCTGATCAGAGTTCTAGACATAAACTGAAGAGATTTCAACTTTTTGTTATAAAGCTTTTCCATACAGTTCATAGAAAAGCGGTATATTAAGCATAACTGATAATTCCCGTAAAATGTTGAAAATTGAAAGTTCTAGTAGTTCTGATTAGAGTTCTGGATCTAACACGACAACATCTACAATTTTTTGTTATAAAAATTTTCCCTTCAGTTCATAAAAAAAAGTTGTATTAAGAAAAAGTTTGATAAAGTCCACAAAAAGTTGAAAACTCAAAGTTCTAGTAGTTCTGATTAGATCTCGGGATATAAAACGACAAGATCTACAACTTTTTGTTATAAAATTTTTCCAATAGTTCATAGAAAAAAAGTTATATTAAGAAAAAGTTTGATAAAGTCCGCGAAAAGTTGAAAATTGAAAGTTCTAGTAGTTCTGATCAGAGTTCCGGGCCTAGAACGAAAAGATCTACAACTATTTGTTATAATATTTTTCCGCAAAGTTCATAGAAAAAAGTTATATTAAGCAAAACTTGTCAAAGTCCACAAAAAAGTGAGAACTGAAAGTTGCAGTAGTTGTGATCAGAATTCTGTATCTAAAGAGACGAGATCTCCAACTTTTTGTTATAACATTTTTCCATAAAGTCCATAGAAAGAAAGTTATATTAAGAAAACGTTTGATAAAGTCCACAAAAGGTTGAAAATTGAAAGTTCTAGTAGTGCTGAACAGAGTGTTGGATCTAAAACGACAAGATCTACAAATTTTTATTATAAACTTTTTCCATACAGTTCATAGAAAAACGCCCGCAAAATGTTGAAAATTGAAAGTTTCAGTAGTTCTGGATAGAGGCCAGTGGAATATTTAACTGTTTTGCATGAAGTTTTTGCATTAGGTTAACAGAAAGTAAATTACATAAACTTTTAAATTTTGCAAAAATCTGATGCCCTATTAAATTGAAGAATTGAGAGTTCCAGTACTTCTGAACAGAATTCTGGAACTAAAACTACGAGATCAACGACTTTTTCTTATAAAATTTTTCCCTAAAGTAAATAGAAAAAAGTTATATTAAGCAAAACTTTCAGAAAGTCTGCACAAAGTTGAAGACTGAAAGTTTCAGAAGTTCTGGTCGGTATTCTAGATAGACGTCAATGGAATCCATAATTGTTTTAGATGAAGTTTTTCCTATAAAGTCAACAGAAAGAAAGTGACATTAACTTTTAAATTTTGCTTAATATAACTTTTTTCTATGGGCTTTATGGACAAAGTTTATAACTTAAAGATATAGAACTCTGATCAAAATACTGGAACTTTCAATTGTCAACGTTTTGCAGACTTGCTCAAACTTTTGCTTAATACAGCTTTTTTTCTATTAAGTTTATGGAAACATTTTATAACAAGAAGTTGTAAATCTCGTCGTTTTATATCCAGAACTCTAATCAGAACTACTGTTACTTTCAATTTTTCGATGTTTTAGGTCATCCTCAGATTTTTTCAAAATTTAGAAGTTAATGTATTTTGCTTTCTATTAACTTTATGGAAAACCTGCATCTAAAACAATTATATATACAGAACTCCGATCATAACTACTGGAACTTTCGATTTTCAACTTTTGGCGGACTTTATCAAAGGTTTTCTTAATATAACTTTTTTGCTATGAACCGTATGGAAAAAATGTATAACAAAAAGTTGTAGATCTTGTCGTTTTAGATCCAGAACTCTGATCAGAACTACTAGAACTGTCAATTTTCAACTTTTTGCGGACTTTGTCTAACTTTTTCTTAATATAATTAGGTTTCTATTAACTTTATGGAAATATTTTATAACAAAAGTTGTAGATCTGATCGTTTTAGTTCAAGAACTCTGATCAGAACTACTGCAACTTTCAATTTTCTATTTTTTGCGGACTTGTCAAACTTTGCTTAATATAACTTTTTTTATGGACTTTATGGAAAAATATTATGACTAAACGTTATAGATCTCTTCGTTCTAGGTCTGAAACTCTGATCAGAACTTTTTTATTAACTTTAGGGAAATATTTTATAACAAAAGTTGTAGATCTGATCATTTTAGTTCCAGAGCTTTGATCAGAACTACTGGAACTTTTAATTTTCAACTTTTTTCGGACTTTGTCAAACTTTGCTTAATATGACTTTTTTTCTATGGACTTTAAGAAAAAACTTTATAGCAAACAGTTATAGATAGTTTTAGGTCCAGAACTTTGATCAGAAGTACTGGAACTTTCAATTTTCAACTTTTCGCTGACTTTGTCAAACTTTGCTTAACATGACTTTTTTTCTATGGACTTTATGGAAAAATGTTATAACTGAAAGTTGTAAATCTTGCCGTTTTAGATTTGAAATTCTAATCAGAACTACGGGAACTTTCAATTTTTCAATGTTTTAGGTCATTGTCAGATTTTTACAAAATTTAAAAGTTAATGTAACTTCCTGTGTTGACTTTATGGAAAACCTTCAAGTAAGACAATTATATATTCCCTTCAAGTATATCCAGAACTACTGGATCTTTCGATTTTCAACTTCTTGTTGACTTTGACATACTTTGCTTAGTATAGCCTTTTTTCTATTAACTTTATGGAAAAATTTTATAATAAGAACTTGTAGATCTCGGATTTCTAGATCCAGAACTGTGATCAGCACTAATGAAATTTTCAATTTTCAATTTTTTGCGAACTTTGTCAAAGTTTTACTTAATATAACTTTGTTTCTATTAACTTTATGGAAATATTTTATAACAAAAAGTTGTAGATCTTATCATTTTAGAACCAGAGCTCTGATCAGAACTTCTGTAACTTTCAATTTTCAACCTTGTGGGGACATTGTCAAACTTTGCTTAATATGAATTTTTCTATGCACTTTATGAAAAAAATTTTTAACAAAAAGTTGTAGGTCTGGTCGTTTTAGATCCAACACTCTGATCAGCACTACTAGAACTTTCAATTTTCAACTTTTTGTGGACTTTATCAAACGTTTTCTTAATATAACTTTCTTTCCATGGACTTTATGGAAAAATGTTATAACAAAAAGTTGGAGATCTCGTCTCTTTAGATACAGAACTACTGAACTTTTCAATTCTCACATTTTTGCGGACTTTGACAAATTTTGCTTAATGTAATTTTTTTTTATGAACTTTACGGAAAAATATTATAACAAATAGTTGTAGATCTCTTCGTTCTAGGTCTGGAACTCTGATTAGAACTACTGGAACTTTCAATTTTCAACGTTTTGCGAACTTTGTCAAACTTTGCTTAATATGACTTTTGTTCTATGGACTTTATGAAATAATTTTATTACAAGAAATGATAGATAGTTTTAGATCCAGAAATCTGATCAGAAATACTGGAACTTTCAATTTTCAGTCTTTCGCTGACTTTGCCTAATATGACTGTTTTTCTATGGACTTTATGAAAAAATGTCATAATTAAAAGTTGTAAATCTCGTCGTTTTAGATTTAAAACTCTAATCAGAACTACTGGAACTTTCAATTATACAATGTTTTAGGTCATTGTCAGATTTTTACAAAATTTAAAAGTTAATGTAACTTCCTTTCTGTTGACTTTATGGAAAACCTTCAACTAAAATAATTATATATTCCATTCGAGTCTATCCAGAACTACGTTCAGAACTACTGGAGCTTTCAATTTTGAACTTCTTGTTGATTTTGTCAAACTTTGCTTAATATAACTTTGTTTCTATTAACTATAGGGAAATGTTTTATAACAAAAAGTTGTAGATCTCATCATTTTAGATCCAGATGTCTGATCAGAACCATTGCAATTTTAAATTTTCAACTTTTTGCAGACTTCATCAAACTCTGCTTAACACGATTTTTTTCTATGACTTTATGGAAAATTTTATAACAAGAAGTTGTAGATCTCTTCATTCCAGATCCATAACTCTGATCAGAACTACTACAACTTTCAATTTTTCAATGTTTTAGGTCATCGTCATATTTTTTCAAAATCTAAAAGATAATGTAACTTTCTTTCTGTTGACTTTGTGGAACACGTTCATCTAAAACAATTATATATTCCACTGACGTCTATCCAGAACTCCGATCAGAACGACTGGAACTTTCAATTTTCAACTTTATGTGGAGCTTGTTACGCTTTGCTTAATATATTTTTTTTAACTTTATGGAAAATTTTATAACAAGAACTTATAGATCTCGTCCTCTTAGATCTAGACCTCTTTACAGAACCACTGGAATTTTCAATTTTCAGTTTTTTGCGGACTTTATCAAACTTTGTTTAATATAACTTTTTTTCTATGGATGTTATGGAAAAATGTTATAACAACCAGTTGTAGATCTCATCATTTTAGATCCAGAACTCGGATCAGAACTACTGGAACTTATATTTTTCAATTTTTATCGGACTTTGTCGAACTTCTGCTTAATATGACTTTGTTTGTATTAACTTTATGAAAGTATTTTTAACAAAAAGTTGTAGATCTCGTCATTTTATATCCAGAATTTTGATCAGAACTACGGGAACTTTCAGTTTTCAAGGTTTTGCGGATTTTCTCAAACTTTTGCTTAATACAACTTTGTTTCTATTAACTTTATGGAAAAATTTTATGACAAGAAGTTGTAGATCTCGTCTTTCCAGATCTAAAACTCTGATCAGCACTACTGGAACTTTCGCTTTTCAATTTTTTGCGGACTTTGTCAAAGTTTTGCTTAATATAACTTTGTTTCTATAACTTTATGGAAATATCTTATAACAAAAAGTTGTAGATCTCATCATTTTAGATCTAGAACTCTGATCAGAACTACTAGAACTAATGGGACTTTCCATTTTTTACTTTTTAATAATAGGAATTTAGGTTTTGCTATTTTTTTTTGGTTTTTAACATTATAACTCTCTCAAAAAATACAACGTACTCCTCATTACATGTATTGCTACGGCTAACTTATTTCAGAACTATTGTATTTGAATGTTGGGGTGCGGTGCGAAGTTAGCACCGCAAATTTTAAGCTCATTTTGTTATAGTGAATGGCCGGAACTCTTTTAAAAACTATAAAGTACTTCTGCTCTAAGCTGCAATATGCCAGAACTCATATCAGAACTATTGAGTACTATCATCAGGGCGCTAACTTCACAGACATACTCTTCTCCGATTTTGAAGGAGTGCAAAAATTCCTTAACGACTGGATTAGTTCAAATAAGAAGTCGTTCTATCCTCGCGGTATCTATTCCATACCAGGAAGATGGGAAAAAGTTGCATATTCATTAATTTAGCTTGCATTATTTTCTTAAAATAAATGTGTCTTTAGCTAAAATTCCCTCAAAGCTAATTCACATTCCTAACATTATAAACACAAAGACTAGCGGGAAAATATAATTATTTATTGAAAACTTCCATCTGTAAGTTCTGGAAATTGTGTTAATAAGACGTATGTTCACATTCGTATGAGTTGGAGTGAGATACTTCAACCTAAACTTATTAGAGCACGACATAAGGGCTTTGTTATATGTATAAGACAAAGTTGTACGAAACCTTGACGGAGTTTCTATTACGTCTATGTTGTTCCGTAAGAGTTCTATGGAAACATTGAGCTAATTACCATATTTTTTAATATATAGAATATAATTAGTATATAAATCAAAAACAAATGAAAGGAAAAGTCAAATTAAATTACAAGGAAATTAAATTCACGTGTAGGTACTATTTCGTTAAGTAAGGGCGAGCGTTTGATTATTTTCAAGCGGTTCCCAATTTACTTCTGAGGTTATAGTCACACTTCTAACTATAGATTATCGTGACTCAGAAATCGGAATTGTTTTTCAGCCAACTACACTACTACTCAGCTCGATTGTTAAGAATCTCTCTTTCATCGTCGGAAAGATCGTGTCAAATTAAATATAGTATCCCCACAACCCGCACTTGAGTAATTATAATTCGCACATCTGTTCCAAATTTTGATGTTACTGTCGGAAAAACGAGAAAGCGTCTCTACAACTATCATAAACGTTGAAAGGGCAAAGACTTTTCCGTGTTCGAAACCTTGCAAAGTGAATGTAGAAAATTATTTTTATAATATTATTTATTTTTGGAACTACACTACAAATCTGAGATATTTCTAGTTATTCGTGAAAAACACATGGCTTTTTTAAAAATATAAAATAATATTCGACAAGCTTGTTGCCTCGCATTCAAAATTTGAAGTAGTCCGGATAAAATTATTTGTAATTAATGAGAGCCTCCCTAATTATAGATTAGTGTCACAAAGACACTTCCCAAAATAAACCAGAACTAAGCAGTTTAAATACTTCGTTTAATTTTTTCGAAGTAGATTTTTCTCATTTTTAAAAATTAAATTTTTGAAATTAAATTAAACATCTAAAAATTTCGATGTAATTACATAATTATACTAACATAAATTTATTTTTCAGGTGAGTTGAGGGAATTTCATATTTCAGCAAATATGGTAAGTTATATTCAAAATTATTACGTTGGAAACCTCTTCAGTTTCTTTAATCATAGAGAAATATTGCAACAATGTTAAGAAAATAAATGACTCTCGCTTAATTATAATTCAAGTTGCGTAAAAGAAAAAGTTAAAACCGCGAATGCTGTAAATAAAATTATTCGTTTAACAGAATATTTTATAACACGTTATGATACAAAATTTAGATATTTTCATGCATAATTCAAAAAAATAATAACACGTACAAGCTCTCTCCGAATACTGATTGGCAGTTAAATAAACAAGTCGATTAAATACATTGGCATGTTTAGTCCATGCTACTTTAGAAAATACAATTGCTAAATTAAATTTCCCGCGCCTCATTTCCCTAGGCGCCATCTATTTTTAAAACAACTCAAAATTCTTAGCATTGGTGTTAGTAGAAATTTTAATTCTAAATTGCCAAATCGTCTCGTAGATTACACAGGACAACAATTTTCAGTTTTTTTTTTGCTTTACTATCTACGTCTAATTTTGATTACAATTAAAAAAGAAGTTACTTGTATCACATATGACTTTGGAACAAAGTTACACTAAAATATGAATGGTGCACAATGACCTACACTTTAGAATGTTTTTCTTCGTTTTCATCGTTCCACTTCCTTTGGTAACATTTTTCAAAGATGGAAATATCTTTATAAAATCTTTCTTCGTGTTTATCACTTACATCATCGAGTTTCGGAGAAAAGTCCAAATGTGAATGCAAAAAGTTTATTTTAAGGCTCATGTTACAACTGCCACAGGCTAAATGTGGCATAAATCACGAGCGTTTAACTACGGCGGGTGTGGTTCATCGATACTTACGAGGCTAAACACTGTAAAAATAAGTCTAAATCGGTAAAAGGTGGGTGCCACTGTTCTCAGGACAAACTGCAAACAGGCGGTGTTTGGGAAACACCCTGTATATCACGATGTTAGTGACCTACCTTCAAAGTGGAAACAGACACTCAGTAGTACTGCAGATACTGGTTTATATCTAAAAACGAATTTACTAATGCCAAAGGTGCTCACTTATTTATGATCACTCAGTATAAGAAAATCCAGGAATAATGCTAACTAAAGATTCAAACATTAGTTACGTTACTTGCAAAAATTTAGAGCGTTATGTGCATTGAGTAAAATATCTACGGGCCGTTTTCAGAACTGCCCACCCTGTATATCATTTAAATAACCAGTTGAACTTTAGATTTTCAAGCAAGTGTTATATTTGCTCAGAAATAGATGCTTTATGACTTTCGTTTCTCGAATATTATTAAATTGCTATTTAACTTTTGCACGCGCACTGTATATCTATTATTGCGCTTTAGGATTTACGTTGTAGAAATGATAACTAAAATTGAGCACAAGAACACCTTTATGTAATTTTCGTTTGCACTAATATATATATATATATTTTAATTATCAGGTAATTGGTCAAATTAAGTAGGGCTATTTAATTAGTTCAACTTTTATTTCATAAGTTAATATTTCGCTAATTTTTTGTTAGCTTCTTCAGGACAACTAGAAGTTTATACAATATAGCAATAAGTTAAAAATGGTATTACAAAACTTACATGAAACAAGAATTAAATAGAAAGATAAA
>JAHWXV010467060.1:0-20518 GCA_024586415.1 Phrixothrix hirtus | reverse complement strand
TATTTATTCATTTATCTTTACTATATTTTTTACAATAATTTTTAGTAGTCATGTAATAACGGGAAATAAAGATTTATTTATTTATTTATTTATTTATATAATAAGTAATTTTTCAATCGACTTGCAATTTCTTGGAAATTCTTATCTGTGCTTCGTTGCATTAAACATTAAAATAATAATTGATACTACGTGTCTATTTGAAATTCATTTTTGCGATTTCTTAAAGTCATCTGATGTTAAGTAGTAGAAAGTACTATGGACATTTTGAATGGTAATATTTTATAAAGATCACGACCTATTAGTAGTTGCAGAAAAGCGATAGTGTCGACATCTGATATCTGCAGAAATTGTGGTGCTGCCGTTTTTTATATTAGGAATGTGTATCTGTTAGTATTATAAAATCAATCGTTATACTAATAAAATTAACAGATCTACCAATAAAATTAAAGAAACCTGGACGGTTATAAGAGATATTACAGGAAATAATAAAGATGCTGGTAAAACACAAAATATAAGCTTATTCCATGAAAATAATCTAAAAACAAACCCAGTAGAAATTGCAACTATTTTTAATACATTCTTTGCAAACATAGCCCATTATACTCTAAAAAACTTAAATTCAACTGATATTTCAAGGTACACAAAAACGTTTCCCAGCATCAGTATATATTTTATTCGTGTCCGACAAATGTTTATGAATTAAATAAAATTATCTCAGATTTACCACTTAAAAATTCATCAGTGATTGATGAATTACCAATAGCAATATTCAAAAATCTTCCCAACACCTAACCTCGATATATTTGTTAATTTAATTAATACATCTTTTACTGATGGCATTCTCCCAGATTGTCTAAAAATGGCTATTATAATACCGCTACTTAAAAGAGGACATAAGATGAATGTTTCCAATTATCGTCCTATCTCACTACTGACCGCTATCTCCAAGATTATTGAATCTTTAGTTAAAATGCGCATGCAATCTTTCCTCAAAAATTTTAAACAACTATCAGATAATCAATTTGGATTCACACCTAAGCCAAATACACATAAAGCGATTTTTAATTTATTTTCTTTTATATCTTCAGCACTCAGCTCAAATAATTCGGCAATTGGTATATTTTGTGATTTATCTAAGGTCTTTGACGGTGTTAAGCATAACATTCTACTGTAAAAATTATATAGTTATGGTTTAAGGGGAAACATGTGCAATTGGTTAAAGTCATACCTAAATGATAGGCAACACTTTGCGAGAATAAAATATCATAATTCAACGCCTTTAAATGTTACTTATGGAGTTCCACAAGGTTCTGTATTTATATAAACGATTTTCTCCAGGCAGTTCCAAATGCCCATATAACCATGTTTGCCGATGATGCAAGCTTGTTGTGGAAACATAATGACCTAGAGATTCTAATGCAACAAGTTAATTTGGATTGGCAATTAATAGAGGAATGGTTTGACGCGAACAATCCAGTTTTAAACATTGGAAAAATAAAAGCTATGTATTTTAGTCTAAGCAAGATGCACAATACTCCCCAAACTCATGTTTTATTAAATAGTCACAACATTGAATTTGTTAGTGATACCAAATTTCTTAACGTAACCTTAAACCATTCTCTAAAATGGACAATGTAAATAACTCACTTACGTGCAAAATTAATTTCAGCTTATTACGCTATTAAATTGAACACCGCAATAACCATATATTATGCTTACTTTGAGTCCGTAAAACGTTATGGGATCTTACTTTGGGGTTTTATAAGCCAAATAAATTTTAGTGAAATTTTTAAAATTCAAAACAGGTCATTTAGAGGAATTCTTCACAAAGGTCATAACGACAGTTGTAATAAGTTTTCGTTAAATTGAAAATACTTACTCTAGAAAATCTTCTTGTTCGAGATGCTACTTGCTTTATGCACAACAACTTATTACTGTTTAAACCAAGATGCACGTCCCATGAAACGGTTTTAAGAAATACTAACGATATTCCGCTGCCTAAACCTCGCTCATCTACATTTATTAATTCACTTATGTATAAAGCGGTAAAAATTTATAATCATGTTCCTTATTATATCAAGAGAACTACTTCTGCCAAGACATTTAGAGTATTACTAAATACTTATTACTGCAACGACCATTTTATACTCTACTAGAATTTCATGGGGCAAACTTTTTAAGCAATGAGTAATTTTAAAAAACAAAATGTTATTTATGTTTTATATTGTTTACATATCTAGTCCCTAATATAGTTTAGTTCTTATACTTTAATATATATTTATCCTTAATTAGTATATTCAATACTTTGGTATCAATTATTATATGTATATATAAAATCACAACTACATTTTAAATTGTAAATTTCAATATATATGTCTTTTATCTATATTCAACATTGTATTGGCCCATAGAATATTAAATATCTATCTATCTATTAAAATAAAAATAAGAATTAGATCACATAAACATAAAATAAAATATAATACTTGAATAAATATAAAATTGTTAATCTAGTAAAATAAAAAGATATCTAGTTTGGTTTTGATGTTATCAATTTGCAAGAATGGTTTTCAAAAATTGAAAAGAGTTTTTGCATTTAATGTTTACAATAAAAATAGCTATTAATAAGTTATTCACTTTAAATACTAAACAAGAATTAAATAGCTTGGTCTAAAAAAAGGAGTCTTCGGTTTCTACATGGATATGAATGAAAGAATTTGTTAATGAATAATAGAAAATGTATACCTTTATTTAACCAAAAATAAATGCAATTGGCACTCACGAATACGAAAATTTAGTTTCCAATCGACATATAACCCTATTGTATTTTGCAGAAAAGCTTTGCTCTAGCCTGCTCGATTTCCACTCCTTCATTATTTCACGCCTTGTGTTGTGTTATATTTATATACTTAATTTAGAGCGAACTGTTGCCCCAGCGCTCGTAGTTATACAAAATTAATATTTAACTGTTTCTTCTTCAAATCAATTCATAACGATAATTTTGCTTCACTAGACCTTTGACTGGTTTAACTTGGTTACTGCATAATTGCATTGTAACTTGGCGATGATTCATCTGTTCCAGATGATCAGGAAAAAGACGCCAATCTTAAGTTGTCTTGGGTTCGATTAACTTTTTCACAGTCGGTTTATCCAATACCGCTGCCTACATTTTGAATTTAAACCAATGAGTTTAAATTTGGTTTTCGGTTATGTGTATAAATAGTGTGGATTTTCGAATTCCTAGCTTTAAATCTTAGCTTAGGTTTGTTTATGGAAACTCGGTAAAGTTTTTTGCATATTCTAAATATGCTATTTATTCAGATGACTATGCATTTATTTTGACCTTTCATTCACTTTCACAAATCTATCGCTTTGTATGATTTTAACAACCTAGCCTAAAGTGCTAGTAGAACTAGTTACTCCACGCTAATTGTTAATTTACCTTATTCATGTGTAAAAATTGCGTATATAGAGATATACTTATTCTTAATCGTATTGGTACGAATTAATAATATTTTGGATGATGATATCAATAACAGATACAAACAATATGCAAACAATTGCATTGCTCAAAACCACGTAGCTTGAAATTTGTGTATGAAGTGAGCGTACGTTTATAAACAACACTTTCACATCTACAGACGTCTACAAATGAGGGGCAAATCATCGTTAAGGTTGAAAGACCTGTAACGCAAAACTTGTTCATGAAATTAAAGCACCAAAAAAGTGAATGTTCTTGAAAAGCGTATTCCTGCAAAGATTTTACGTCTGCAAAGAACCGCTAATGATCCACTGCCGATTTATTCTGGTCTCAAACCATTACAAGATATTGGTGCGCTTGCCTCACAGATAGAGACAGATTTTTATGAAATCACACGCTGAGGAATTATAAACTTACATAACTTCAACATTTTAGATAAAACTTGAAGTTATAACTCTAGTTTTGCAGTTTTCGATTTAGATTTAAAATATGTCATTCGTATTTAATAAAAAACAATAAAACACGCACTTTTTCTTTCTTATTGCTTCAGAAACTTTCACGATGTTATCTATCAGTATGAACCTTTCCGGATGTTTGCGCGTATGGTTATTGTTCTGTAGAGATGTGAATATTCACTTTAAATATACTTCCAGGAAATGTATAGTGAAGTCTTAATTATTAAGTTAAATTTAAAGCCCCGTCAAACATCATTATCAGAATTTTAACATAACTAAACAGTTATAAAATTTAGTTCGCATTCATTCATGTTGATCATGAAACGTTATTTTTAGGATGTTATATACCAATTTCGTGCACAAACTAAAAGTTATTAGGAGGTTTGTAATAGAGCACCTCAGTTCATTACTGATTTTAAATATTCATGTCTACTTTCTAACCAGTAAGACGCGCGCGCGTTAGTAGATTATGTGCGTGTGTGAGCGCATGCGCGTGCGTGTGTGTTCATGTGAACACGTCAACTCGAAAACTAACAGTCCTAAATAAATAAAATTTTATATTTGGGTTTCTATCCATCGTCGCACGCGATTGCAATAATTTCACTATAATCAGTAAACCGAAAGTGCCACTTTATTCTTGTCAGTTTTTGGTTTTTTGAGATTTTTTCGATACCGGATAAACGATTTTTCTTAAATTTACTGTATTTGTTAGATATTTAATGACCTTCCATATTATCTAGCCGGTTTTTCATAACATTTTCTGTAAGGCGAGTAACCGGAGGTAATTTCGCTGTTAAGTCTGAATAGAATAACTACGAAACTAAAACGCCAACTAATTAACAATTTATATTTAAGATCATAACCAACTTAGTGTGTTAAATCAATTTGGTTAAAATTGAATGACCAGAGTACGACTTTATTTCTGCCATATCTAGATATTTTCCGAATTTTTTGTTTTTCGAGATTTTCTTGAAATCGGCTTTAACGATTTCTTTAAAATGTACTATATTTCTGAAACATTTAATATGCTTTTATATAATCTAGGCGGTTACTCAGAAAATTACTTTCACCGTTAACTCTGCATAAAATCACCATGAAACTAAAGGCTCTATGTAAATAAAAATTTATATTTGGGGTGATGATTGCCTTTTGCTGGAAAATCAAAAATTTGACTCAAATCGAATAACCGAAAGTGCCGCTGCCATTTTAAGATATTTTCCAAATTTTCCGTTTTCACGATTTTCTTGAAATCTGCTATAACGATTTTTATTTAAACTTAGCATATTCCTTAGTTACCTAATTAGTTTTATATTAACGATGGAATCTCTCTAATAAATGTTTAAAAATCGAGTAATAGAAAGTGCTTGGAATATTAGTTATGAACAACAGATCTCAAAAACGAATGATCATATGAAAATGAAAAACTATATTTAAGTTTTTCTTCTTCTTGCATGAGATGACAAGAATTTAGTTAAAATCGAATGACCAGAAGTGTCACTTTATACTTGAGATTTTTTCTCGAATACGTCTCTAACAATTTTTTAAAACATATTACCCTTCTTGTGTCTTTGATATGATTTTATGCGAACTTAGCGGTTTTTCTGAAAAAAATGCGAGGAAGCGAGTTAACGGAGAAAACCTCTTGAGTTAAGCAGTAACTTGAATGGGTGACAGTTAGAATTATCGTTCACAAAATAAACGTAAATAATATTTTATTTATTTGTTGACATTAACAAAAATTTGCATATTTATGAACGTAAGAGGAGGCCGCGTGTTGTCACGCCAGATTCTAATTAGTTGAATTTGAATTCATAAATCAAACAAATGCATATTCAGCATTTCACTATATCTCTATCAACTCGATATCTCATAAATTATCCATCTTTCACAACCATTATCATAGAGCATAAACAGTTCTTATAAAATGACTAGAATTTAATGACTAAAAAGCTACAAGATTTCCAATAGCACAAAAAATAAATTTCTTTTACATTAGACAAAGGTATTTCAAAGTCTTACACAAATCAATTAACTGCGTGGGTTATCCAGAAGTCGATTACGTTTTTGCATATAGCCGCGTTGAGGGTGCGCAGCGCGCCCATCTTGGTGTCTGCGCGTTCCTTGACTCAGTCAACATACAGCGGTGTTAGCGCAAGGTTTGAGTCGTTCCCCGTTATTTCACAGTAACAATTTGAAGTATGTGCCGCAATAGAAAATCCCGAGAGTTGTGAGGTGAGATCTGTAATAAGGTATTTGTTAGCGCCAAATGTAAACCTATTGAAATTTATCGACCACTGTGTGAGGTATACGGAAACAACGTTATTACTGAATGTGGAGTGCGTCAATGGTGCATTAGGTTTAAAAATGGCCGAACTAATGTGCACGACGGAGAGCGAAGTGGACGACCAAGCATTCTAATTGATGAAATTGTTGCAAAGTAGACAAAAACGTTAGAGAAAACCGCCGATTCACAATAACAGAGCTTTCACTCAGTTCTTCACCAATTTCATGAAGTTTGTTGCATGAAATTATTTCTGAGAAACTGGGATACCACAAATTTTGTGCAAGATGGGCCCCAAAACTCCTTACAGAAAATCACAAGAATAAGCGTATGGTAGCGTCATTAACGTTTCTGGACTCTTACGACAAAGATAGCGACTCTTTACTGAATCCTATCATTACGAGAGACGAGACGTGGGTCAAACATGTGAACTTCGAGACCAAATTGCAGTCTACAGAGAAAGTTCCGAGAAAATTCGTGCAAACCTTGTATGCAAGGAAAATTATGTCAACCGTTTCTTGGGACAGGAAAACCGTGCTTCTTATTGATATCCCTGAACGTGGGACAACAATAAACTCTGAGAGGTATTGTCAAACTTTGCAAAATTTAAGAAGAGCGATTCATAACAAGCGTAGAGGAAAGTTGAGTTCAAAAACATTGTTTTTGCATGATAACGCCCAACCACACACGGTAAATCGCACCCAACAAGTCCTCGAAGATTTTCAGTGAGAGGTTTTCCTCATCCACCATACAGCCCGGACCTTGCATCCAGCAACCCCCACCACTTCCCCAAGATGAAGTCGTGACTTGCAACGCAGCGCTTTGATGACGATGAGGAACTGAAGGGCGTGACTAATTCGTTGACGTCTCAGGCGGCAGAATTTTATGACAATGGAATTTCAAAGCTTGTTTACCGCTATGATAAGTGCCTAAGTTTGTATGGTGACTGAGTTTTTTTTACAACAAAACTCAAACATTTTTAAAGGAATAACCTATAATAGCTAGATTTTAAGGTTAATTGCATTTTAAACATAAATACCAATGACTCTGATATACTTTCAAATTCTGATCTTATTCAATTATTTGTAAAACAAGCTGAGAAAACAACAATAACGGATCTATTTACATCGGGAACACTTTTAGACCGGTGAAAAGATGCTTTCATGCTTAAGGAAAGCACAAAATACTCCACATTCAGTATATCCTCTATTTCGAAACATTGTTCATTTAATAAATATTCCGTTGCCATAATTTGTGATAATCCATCTTATAATAATTTGGTTTAACACATATATAAAAAATATAAACAATATTTCTGAATCTGTCTATATAAATAAATTTAAAACAATTTTAGAAAAACAAAATGGAAATACCAATAAGAAAATAGAATTGCTGGTATAAGAGATGTTCTTTCTACAACAATTAATATTTTACATATAGAACAAATCAACACAACAAAAAAAGTATTTTGGAATACACTACTAACAAATTCATTTAACAAACGAATTATTTTTATTTTGGTTAATTGCCAATTGATTTATTTACTAATCAAACAAAAAATTTAATTATTATTGGTTGCCTATTTTACTTTCAAAATTTTTAAGTTTGCAGGCTACCTTCTTTGATTTCTATTTTAATTCACAGGTGTCATTAAGTTTTCTATTTTTATGTTTTATAAAAGTTTACACGGCCTTCCTCAAGTTTACGAACCTCTTAAAACATAAAAAACGATTTTGCTACATTCATTCTTACTTTGTACTATTAGTACGAAAATAATACATGTTAAAGTGTTATTATTAAAATAATACAAATCTGTGTTTATATCAACCATCGTATGTTATAATCAGGTACATATACACTATTTAAATAACATTAAATGAATGAAAACTGCTATATTTTAAGATTAATTATTTTTTATTCGTCTTCTGTACTTAAGTTTAGATAGTTTCAATGCTACTTTTAGAACTGTCATTTATAATTATATCACACAACTTGGCTCCTGAAGAAGATTTGCTCTTTTGAAGAAAAAACAAGTTTATTTCCAAAAGGAAGAGAAATCGAAAACGTTAGAGTTTATTCTTAAATAAACAAAGCCGGGAAGGCTTCTATCTAGTCTAGTTTAATTTTTTACATTAACTAATATTTAAATTCTTCCAAGAATTTACAAAGAATGTTTGAACTTTATAAATTTTATGGGATTATTTAAATAAAGGTTAATATTTTAAATACCGAGATGTAATTAACTAATTCAATTATAATTTTAGGACAATATTGATTGGGGATCCTTATCAAAATGTTATTTTTCGTCGTTGTTATTTGTTTAACTAATTTTGATTTGTTAAGTACCTATATTACATCCGCCTTCTGATTTACAGTTACAAATATGGAACAGTATATTAGATCATTAAAACTGAAGTACATCTAAAATTCCTTTGAAATCGTTGATTTAGGAATTGAAGGAAATGCCTTTGAAGTAGTTCATTATTTATTATAGAAAGCATTTGTATTGAAATAATTTACATTCTCAACATGAGATTAGTATGCATTTATTTACTATGTATATATTAGTTGTTTATTTCTTTAACTGTTTATATAGTGTCATATTTTGAGAAAAAATTGATTTCAATTCGAAACTAAGTGTTTTTGAAACTATATTTGAAATAATTTGTATATTTCATTAAGTTCTGCTGAAAAAATAAACCCATCGCTTAATAACCATATAGCAGTAACGGATGTGATTGAACTTCGCGTATACTACATTACAAATAATGGAATTGATGAATATTATGATTTTTAAAGCATGTCATAACCGAATATTCATTATATCAATAAGGTATGTGTTACCTAATGCGTCCAGATTTATAAACAAATTTATGTAAAAAAATTCCAATTTTATAGCATACACGTTTCAAATATATTCAACAAAATATGAATTCACAGTTTGCAAAAATTATTTTGTTCCTTAAAACGAATATGCGAAAAAGTCGCTCAGATCCATTCCTATTAAATAAGATGAAAGCAATATTCTTGGAATATTTATTTCCAATCCTTTTAGAAACATTTTCCAATAAATTAAAATATATAAAATTTTTTGAGTAACTATAACGTTTGATAATGCATAATAATTTCTATATGTTTAAAAAATATAGTAACAAAATTAGCAATTGCAGTTGCTATTAGTCACCTTGTGAATATTCACGTGGGGTCATGTTCTATATCTAGCTATCGGTTATATGAATCATTCTTTCTAACTTCTCTGGAATATTGTTAAAGTTAAAGATTAAATATAAGTGGAAGAATCACAGGTTAGTTCAAAATTTGGTACTAGTTTGTAAAATTATACAAAGATAAACTGTAGATTATATAATTATTGGATATAAATTATCAGTGTAGAACTATAATTAAGTGTAAATAAATTAGAAAGTCGAAGTAGATAATTAAACCCCACGACTTTTTTGAAAATTTGAAGTGCGATTTGAATACTGGCATTGTAAACCCATAATAAAGTGAAAGAAAATTAGGTAAATAAGTACAAATTAGAAGTAAGTGTAGTATCGTGGATATGTGGTTCCCATGAACTCTGGACAAAAATATGGAATTCATATTGGTAACGCTGCAGAAATTTCAGAATGAAGTGGATGACATACAAAATAAATTACAAGAAATAATGTTATCAATTAACAGAAATTGAAATAGAGTAGGTGCAAGGTTGACAATTAAATTTCAAGGAGAGATTACTATTAGTTAAAGCAAACCAAAATGAGTTACAAGACGGGACTAAATCTAGTCAAAGTAAATTAGAAGAAAAGATTACACATAAATTACAAGAAGAAATTTTATCAATTAAATAAAGTCAAAATAACTTACAATAAGATGTCAGAAATCGCTTACAAAGGTAAATGTTATCAATTAAGTCAAGTCGAAATTAATTACTAAAATAAATTACATCAAAACACACTACAAGAGGAAATGCCTATCAGTTAAATGAAGTCAAATTAAATTACAAGACTTAATCGCAAATAATGCAAAAGAGAACATAGAAGGCACCACGGAAAAACTTGATGAAGTAACCAAAACGATAAGCTACCTCAAAACATTTTTCTAAATATGGCTAACAAAAGTAGTACATCTAAGCAAGTGAATGCACAGCTAGCTGTGTATTAGGCAGGCGATAGATGGCACGACAAATATCAGAAAATATGTAAAACAACTCACGTCTTATGAGAAAATGAATTGGATCATCTATTATGGACACTTTATTGTTGAAAAAAAGAGATATCGTTGATAGTGACTTTACGTGGGGATATTTTAAACATTTTACAAACCCAATTGGACAGTATACAAAACAATTGTCACTCCCTATTTTGAAGACCGTAGATGCGTTATGTAGACAAGTACCTGAAGCAAGCTTACGGTATCTAATTATGGAATGGAAGTCAACAAGTTGAAGAAAACTTTAAGAATATTCGAGGCAAAATTGCACGATTAGTCAAATTAGAAGGCCGTATTTGTGCAAAGGACAAGATAATTCAGTATAATGCTAAACAAGGAACTATAGAACCATCCAATAATAGTCCATGTATACTACCAGTTGGGCTAGTTAAGTATAAAACTGACAACACAGGATTTTATGTAGATTGTCATAGTCTGAACGGCACCATAAAAGACGGCTACCGGCTATCAAAGGTCGAGGACGTATTGGATACATATTTAGTTAAGTATTCGGATCATGCAGTTTCTGAAAAGGCCGAGGTAGCTAACCCAAGGATATTGCAGTAACAAGAGGACAGTGTTGGTTACCTGACTTGGTAGAATGAGCAATTAATATAAATTACTGTATTGCGTTTCAAACTTACGCAATTATTAGGTTTTAGAATTGTAGGTACTAAACTGTTTTCAACTTTATTATTGATAATAAACCTGGGGGATAAACCCCTTATGTTTGGACAATGAATTTACTGTACCGCTAAGTCTTACAAGGAGGTAAACTGTTTATACTAATTTTCAATATTTATTTGTAAAATTGTGAGTCACCAAAAATTTTATTTACGACATATAATTGTACACCAGATAAGTTGCAAGGTACAATGAAGTTCAATGCATTTATTAAATTTCAAATTTAAAACAAATATATAAAAAATGCGATTTAAAGTTCTTACATCTACAAAATGAAATAAATTTAATATAGACCCAGTTATGTAAACAAAAACAATAACCTGATTTACCCATCTTTTAGGGCATTGACTGTCTGCAAAATATAGCAGTAATTTTAAACCACTTTTTGCTAAAGATTGGAACAACAGCTAGAAAGATTCTTAGATTTCAAATTCACAATAATTTTACGTTAAAATAAACATTAAGATTTATTAAAAACTTCGTTTAAAGAAATTTATTAGTTTTTAAACTTCACACTTGCACTTACGAGTTAATTTGATTTTGATATTATCATTTGATCGGTCGATAATATATTTCCCTTCTGTTTTATTTACTTTTAAACACATTTAGATATTTGATTTATTTCCATGCCAATTTATGATCTGGATAGAAGTCTTCAAGTTTACGTCTTGTGAGTTGCGCGATATTAACAAACTCCCGTTTTTAGAAAAATCTAATTTTTATAAAATTCCATAACATTTTATTTTTGCGACCGGTTATCAGTCAGAGGCATTATAGTTTTCAAATGCTTGAATAAGTTTGAGGTAAGGATATTTTTCGGAATTTACATATTTACGATCAAATTGATCTACTTATAAAGCGGTTACTCAGGCTATTTGTTGCATCACCGGTATTCGGCGAAGTAAGATGATTTTTCTTGTAACGTTCGACTTTTATAACCTTTTTAAATTCCCTTTCTGCTGCTGCATTGGCCAATCGAAGGATCTACAATTTTAAAATGCTGATAGCATGCTATGCCAGAAAATTATCGGATTTCCGTTAGATATTTGCATCTATTTCGCAACCTTTTCTATGTTTTACAGCTTAGATTAGTAAAGTATATGTCACTATAATTTTAGAGGATTCTTTGCTTTATGGATTTACTGCTGCAAAACATTTCCGTATTGATTAAATAATTAGAATTTATCCCTTCGATTTTTGGTTTATTTTACACTATGGATTATATGTTCAAACCTGCGTTTTTATTAACGGAGCACAATTTAAACTTTGTTAAATGCTTATTTTATAGTTTATGAACTTCATTTTAACTTAGAAATATTGTTAGGTAATTTATACTTACAGTAATATTTTAGAAATTTGAAATAAGTGATGGCTTATTTCAATTTTCTAAAGTGAGAACTGAATAACAACATAATAGTATAACACAACTTAACGAAGACGATCAAGCCTATTTATTCAACAATAATTATCACCAATTATTCCAAATATCTAAACAGATATTAGTAACTGCAACTACGATCATATATCCTAAGATATATCTTGAATACTGATGCAAGTTATATCGCTAGCGGCGTTGTGCTGTTCTGGAGATTAATCACGCAGAATTGATATCGCTACTGCAGTTTAGGTATCGATAAAGTTAAATCGTGAGATGAATTAAACAGCTTAAAGAATATGGCTTCCATGTTGAACATCAACATTAAAGTTTTTTATATATACTCGAGAAAATCTAGTCTAAAATGTTCTAACCGCTGATCTGTCCTGAAATCAATAACTGAAGTATATCTCAAACATACCAGTGTTGATAACGACTGTTGGGAAATATCAAGAGAATAAGCCAGATCAGAAATTATTTTTATGACAGAAGGATGATGGTCTAAGACTTGTATAGGAAGAGATTTATCCACCTAATACAGTCATTAAAACATACTAGACTCAATAAGATTCCTGATAGTTCAGGATGATATTTTGAGGCGACTTTAGGGAACGAAGGCGGAAATAAGAAGTGGATGCAGTTGATAATACGAAAGAATAGAGTGGCAAAGATTTTGAAACAACTAAATGATGGTTCATCTAAGGCGAATATGTGATTCTATAAGATAGTGGAAGATATTCGCGAACTATTTTATTGGATGAACTTCAACAAAGACGTTATGAAGTGGTGCCGAAAACATGAAACATGTTGTTTCGTCAAACGTTCCACTCAGAAGACCTAGCGTATAGGGAGAGAATATAACGAGGGGAAACCATTTGAGTGGTGCCGTTTGATATAAAATTTCCATTTTCCGAAACAGAAGCAGAAAATGAGTACATCTCGGTGATCATGGATTATTTTATTAAATGGTCCCTGGCACATTCTTTGCCAAATCAGAAGGTAGTTACAGTGGCAGAGACATTGGGGAAGGAGTTTTTTTTTGTTTTAGAATTCCATTCGAATTGAAATCCGACCAAGAATGAAACTTGTAGTCAAATCTATTCCAAAGTCATCAATTATTAAAAATATGGAGGACCAGGACTACCATACTTCATTTGTGCTCATATGGAATAATGGACGTGAACCGAACTAAGGAAAAATACTTATAGAATGTAGGTTCAGATCTTTACAGAGACTAGGAACAACACTCATATCTGTTTCTAACGGCACGTCGATAAGCTGTACCTGAAACAATAGGATAGAATACGGAAAAATATGTTTTTGGTGTGGTATAAGTCAATTATAGTTTAATAGAAGTAGATAAATCACAGCTTAGTGAGTTAGCTTTAAATTGATATTGAAGTGTAAAGATATAGGTAAAAATATGGACTGTGTTGTATGAATAGGAAATAAATCATTAGTGTAGGGTTAGAATTAATTGTGAGTAAATTAGAATACCAAAATAAATAACTAAATAACTTGCGAGTTTTACTAAAATTGGTACCAGAAATTAATCAAGCAACTTATGAAACAATCGTCTGGCAGAATTAAGGTAAACCTAGTTTTTTCATGTATTTGTTTACTTGCTTTGTATGGTATATATAGTTTATAGCTATACCTAGTGTATGCATTTTTCCATCCACTTCTAGATTTATAACGTTAATTTTCATTATCTTTCAAATATTTTGTATATTTATTACAAAATGTCACTAATTAATCGCTTACTTTAGACTAATATGGAAGTATTCAACACAAATTTGGCATTTTAGCGATGGATGATGTTTGTTGTATGAATAAGGTAACTATTTCATGCTAAGTTGAAAAAAAAACATTTTTGTGTAATGTTACCTTATTTATCAAGACAAATAGCAATAATTCACATTGTTGCATAACAAATTTGGTAGCCTTCAAGGACCACTAAGAATATAAAGGGTGTCCACTTGAGGTTCTGTAAAAATACGAATTATAATCAACCAATTTGAACTTTAATGCACCTGCAAGCTTGTATGTATGTGTGTGAGCGTAATTATGTGTCCGATGTGGAATTAAATTTAAATATATTTTACTAGAATCTATTTCTCTTTATGTCAAAGTACAACGTTCAGTATTTTGTATATATCAGAATGGAATGCATTCAGTATTTACGGAGGGAGTATTATTGAGAGATAATGTGGATAAACGTTGTCAAACAACTATAGGTCTTAATGACTACTACAAATAATATTATACTGACACAAATTTAAACACAACCTTTGTGTACGTCTTCGAGCTACTTGTAGACAGGTATGCGTGCAGTTTCCAAACGTTTGCTGGTATATCTTGGAGAGATTTTTATACTTACCGCAACAGCTTTTCACATAGAAGGTTATTCAATTAATGAACTATATAATATTACTTCAGTAAAACATTTATCTATATAGAAACAGTTTTAGGCAATTACTTATATGAGTAACAGAGTAAACAATTTTTAGTAAAGGTTACAATAGTTTTCGACTAAAATGATACCAAACATACCAAATTTTAATAGTTTCCAAATATTTGTCCCGTTAAAAGGTAGTTACGTAAATTTAGCCGTCTGAAATTTCTAATAACGAAGTTGAACGGAAATTAGATTAGAACACGTTTAATACAATTTAAATTATTAATTTAATCTACAAAATAAGTCTGGAAAAACATATTTGAAATATATTATCCGTACCTACTACCGCAGATAGTAAGTATGGGGTGCTATTCTTGTAACCTAAATTTATTCGTTTTTTGATAATGATTATGAATAAGATTTTGTTTAACACATATGTCTGAAATAATTAAGAAAACCGGGAAAATTAGAAATTAAGGAATCTAGATTATTTAAAAGTGTTTCAAACAGGAAATAATGTAGGCTAGATAACTGCATAAAAATAACTATGTTACAATAAGTACAGAATAATGTGTTTAGTCATAAGTAATAACTAAAAAGGAATTTGCTGGCGCACACAGATCAGCGAAACATGAATTGCAACTATAATAAATTATTTAAGAAATCACTGAAAATCTGCGTAATCTATAGAGGTAAGAGAAAAAGAATTAGGGATTAAAAGAGAGAAAATTTTCGGCATTAATTTAAGCTAAAGTCAAATATTGAATTATTTAAAACATAGAAATTAACAGTACGTAAGAAATTTATTTGTAAACATGTTGAAAGGCCGCACAAAGCAAAACAATCACATCTAGGTTAGAGAATTGTATACAACGTTAAGTTTTTATTTTTAATAAACATCCTTTTAAATGATTCATTGCCGTTTAATTAGGGTCACGCTAGTCACTTGAGTAAAATCTTGATGGTTAGCACATCTTCAATTACCAGTTGTAAATAAGATTATTCTTAAGGCTTAGAATAAGTTCGAGATGAAAACGGATGTGCAACAGAAGAAAAGGAATTGTTATTCCGAAACACATTCTTACGTTTAGGGTACTAAATCCATCATATATGTATATATCTTGTTCATTATTCAAATTTAACATCTGAAATAAACAAAATTGTACAATTAGCCTTCTTTTAATTTATGTTTAGTAGTGTTTAACCACAAAATGTTTGGAAACTGCTTGTATACGTATAAACTAAGGAAAGGCGTAAACAGTGGTTTTATACGAATTTGTTTCACAAACAGATTCTGTGAAATACTCGTTTGGATTTATATTTGCTTGACAATATTTAAGCTGTAATTCATGATGATCTCTACATACTCGTAAATACCGAATGCGTTTTATTGCTATTCTATTTCTATCCTAATCCATACAAAATACTGAACGGTGTTCGTTGATACAATGGGAAATACATTTAGTCCAATATACTTCTATTTAATTCCATATGAGACACTACGCCGTGAACAGACTATACCTAGTTGTTTGGATTTACATTTGTTTGGGAGTTTTATGATAGATTTGATTAATTATGTAGCAATTACTGTTAAGTTAGGTATTTAGAAATTATAAATGATAGTAATCAGTGGCATGAGCTCATCAAGTAGCAATGATGAAGTTGTAATTAATTTTATATACCGACAATGAAAAGAAACAATATTTAGAAACCGCTTAGACCATTTTGTTATTTGGAATAAACATCGAAATTTATCATCGATTCCGTTTAACAAAACTTGTGTGAATGCTTTATTACATTTAATAGGATTTGATATGGAATCAGTAACAATATGTAAAAAATACTGTATTCATATCAAATTACTCACACGCATACTATCATATTCTAGGAACAACGGTCGTTTCAGTTGAACAGATATTACCTTTAGCGATTGGAGACATCGTTTTCAGTGGAATGATAATTGCTGTGGGTGATTTTAACTGTACTCATAAAAACACTGCAAATAAATATGTGTGGAATATACTTCACGAGATTGCTGTATTACGTCAACAATGCATAATACCTCCAGATATCGCAGAACTATCCAAAATACGTTTTATAATATTGCAAGGTTTCCTCAGGTCGCTTGTGCATTTCATTGCTCACATATAAGAATAAAATCACCTGGTATAATAACAAAACTTGGCGCTGTATTTGAATTTTAACTGAATAGAAGATTTCGGGTGGAGCTAATGCAGAAACTTATCGAACTCGTAAACAATTTCTCTCTAAGTTGTCAAGCTATTTGCAATTAGTTTACAATTTTTAAATATCGTAGCACGATGGCAAGGATCGACTCATGATTCGCAACAATTTAGAAATTCGAATATTAAGAAGTGTTTTCACAGATTATATTAAAAAATTACTGCCTTACAGAAATTGCAAATGTACAATTCCCTGCAGAACAGGAATTTAACAAATTACACGCACAAATCCGAAATGCAGTTCAAAGAATATTTGGTGTTTGGCAAGCGCGTTTTCCAATCTTATATGTTAGAATAAAATTAGATACTGGTACAGCACAATGTCTTGTTGTTGCTACTGGTATTCTACATAACATGACAATATATATAGGAAAGGGAAGCAGATCCAACACCATTACATGCGGATATTGAAGATGCCATAGCATATGTAAACAATGTGCCACCTAAAATAGTAGTATATAATAAAGGAAACGCCCATATATACAATATTTTCATAATTTATTGTAAACTATTCTAATTAAATGTATATAATTTTAATGTACAGATTACATGTTGTTCGACCGTTTTTGTTTAATAGCCAATTCACATCGTAATATTTCCATTGGAAGTTATTGAGATCCTTCCTTACACTTCACTTCTAATGCGAGTTTTGCAGCTTGTAAATCAACTGCATTGTTTTTCGCTTCAGCTAAATTACACCATCTTTTATTGATCAAAGAACCAGTAACTTTCTTTTTGAGCTCTAAACAAAAATATTACATTAAAAAGTAATTAGAATAGGACTAGCATGATTGACATTTAATTAAATATAGAAGGGTTACAAAGTACTGATGTCTGTTTCTGAAATAAATTAAAAAATGATGTTGAATTGTAAATATAAAATGCAACAAGATATATAATTTAGCTTTACCATTACATCTACTACTAATTTACAAAAATATATATTTACCTATGGCTTTCCCCGAGTTTCTAAATTCGGTTCCGTACTCTACATTTTCAATGTGAGGTTTACAGAATTCATCTAGTTCTTGTTTTGCTTACTCTTACTCTACCGTTAATGTGCTACACATTGAATTTATAATTACAAGTATACTTACTGTGATTATCTCTCCTTCTATTACAGTTTATTAGTGATTGTATATTTGTATGAAACTGTGTAGCATCGAATGCAATTTCCATTTCAGTTTTTCTATCATCCTGTTACATTTGTGTAGTGCATAAACTTTCATTTGCATCGCAATCATACGTTGCCTAATTTCCAGTTGCTTGTTTTTAATTGATGACAGTGATTGTTTATCATATTCATCATGTTTCTGTAGACGGTCTTCGCCCTGTGCTATTGTGACGTTATGCAATGTTAAAGCAAATTACTGCGTTATTTAGTTATTGTGAATAGTGAAATTTACATTTTTACAATATTGTTTACGCACGAATTATTTAAATTCATTTTAGATTATTAACCTTCAGTTTTATTGGAATGGGAATTAATTGAATTCTTGTATTTCGCTAATTTAAAATATCTATAAAGATGCAAATTAATTTTAACTTTGGATCGATCTGTTTGATAAACTGATACATTGTTCTTTAATATATTTAATTAAACGATGTCATTTCAAATAGCGCGACACAGCACCAGCAGACCAATGGTTTTGCGCTAGTGGGGCTGATCAGTGCTGGGTGGCTGGACACGCTGATTGAAAATGCCAGACTTCCTTTTAAACACATAAAACATGTGTAGTGTAAATAACAATATAATGGCAGAGCCATCTATAGTATATATTAGGAGTTGTTTTAATACAAATAATATAAAGAAGAAGATTCCTCCTAAAAATGGCACGAATTTTAAAAAATAAATTCAGCACAAGTGAAAAGTCATCAAACTGTAATATGTGTCCAGCCACCCAGCACTGACGAGCCTCACTAGGGCGAAACCATGGGTTTGCTGGTGCTGTGTCGCGTTGTTTGGAATGCAAACTTTTATAATTTTACCTATTTATTTAGATTAAAAATCTTTGGTGATGAGAAGCCTTAGAATTGTTCATATTACAGTTTGATGGCTTTTCACTTGTGCCGATTTTTTTTTAAATTCGTGCCATTTTTAGGAGGAATCTTCTTGTTTATATTATTTGTATTAAATGAGATACTATTTAGATCAATCTTGGAGTATGCAAATTTCAAATAAAAATCTCTTGTAAATTAGAAAGTAACCTATTATGTCGATTTCCATAATTAACTATATAACGAAAAATTTAATTTTTGTCAGTAAGATACATTAAATTATAGGTTAACGTATTAGAACAAGTTTCCAGACGTTCCATAATTAATTGTATCGATTTTGCGTAAAATTGTAATTAAAGATGCTTTTGTCCTCTTTTCATTAGCAAAATTTTGATAAAATTTTCACTATATAAGAGCTTGAATTTTGACTCGCAAAACAAGAAATACTACGGCACCTTAGTTGGAAACAACAAAGGTGTTTTTTCCAAAAAAAATCAAATTTACTGCGTGATTTAACTGGCGTTCTATATTTGTAAAGGGTTAAATAAAAGTTAGGTTAAACATTTACTTTTTCAGTGATCACTTGTTACATTGTAAATTGGAACACTGTACGTTACAGAGAAGATTTTTTCGTCTCTGTTCAATTATCAAATCACTTTTTGTGGTTACTACGTATTTATAACCTTGCTTACATTGGATGGAAAGCGCGGATATTCAGTCTTGTACCTCCCTTTCCCTTTACAGACGAAACAAGACAAATAATCAATCTTTTGTGTACTCACGCTAAGACAGATATAAATAAGTAATGTCAGGTTCCACAAGTACCCAAGGCCGGATTAGCCTACTTTGGGACCCTACACATTTTCTTCTTATCGGGTTCCCTCTGAGTAGAAAAGAAGAAGTAATGTTTACATATTATTTAATATTATTCTTATCGCTATAAAAAAAATTATAAATTATCGGAAGAATTAGTTTCAATAAAAAATAACTAAGAACACACTTTCTTTAGATTTTAGAAGAACTATATAGAAAGCAATATATTTTTGTTTATTTGTTTCTTATATGCAGTTGTCCAACAGAAAAGTGAACAAACTTATTTAGAAATCTTTTCAAAATAGACAGTTGGACCGAGCCCTTTTAAAAACCGGGCCCTTGACATTTGTCTCATTTGTCTATGCGATAATTAGGCCCTGCAAGTACTTTGTATTACCGAAACAACACGAATACATTGGCAAGTATAAAAGCGACCATTTAATTGAATTCGAAGTATATCAACACCTGTACTTACAGCGCCCGCACTAGTTTAGGTAGACTGGAGGCGTCAAGTGGCTCACAGTTAAACTGAGAATTATATATATATATATATATATATATATATATATATATATATA